>VDCT01000881.1:0-57987 GCA_009763385.1 Coix lacryma-jobi var. lacryma-jobi
AAGTCGTTGGGATGGCCACGAACAATCACCAACTCGTGCCGATCCTCCTCTGCTGCCACCAAGCCGTCTAGGCACCGGCAAGTGCCAAGAGTAAAAAGAAATCCGCAGCAACAATCACCAAGATGCCTCTAGAATGCAAGAACACAATGCAAGCTCTTGGTTTCACTCGATCTCACTTGGATTAGCACTAACAATCAAAGAGATCGGAGGGAGGGATTAGATCTTGCTCAAGAGGATGTTCAAGAGGTTAGAAAGTCAAGAGAGAATCCCCACCAGCCGGCCACGACCTATATATAGGGAGGAGAGGACGGCAGCTCGACCTCCACCTTTCTGCGCTTGGTCGGTAGTACCGACACCTCCTTACTACCGAACAAATGAAGGATTACACTAACAGTCAAAGAAAAAGACCGGAGGGAGGATTAGTTGTTGCTCAGCCAGAGGATGAGACACGGTTAAGAGGTACCGAAGAGACCCCCAGAGCTCACACGACCCACCACCGCCCACGACCTAACTACGTGGGCCACGATATCCGACGAGGGGCCAGGCACAGGACTCTGCGACTCGATGTGCCAACGTTTCCTGCAGCACCCCTCCTTGGGCGAAAAAAGTCCTACAGCCTTATTCAAACTAGCCGTTTACTCACAACCCTGCTGAAAACGGCGAAGCACCATCTTGATCACGGTACCCGACCCGGGTCGTATCCTAACCTGCGCTGAGAGGGGTAACCAACGTCATGACGGTCGGATACTACCGTCGCGCTAGTGATCTGCTGTCGGTAGTACAACCGGCTAGTACTCTGCGGTCTACACTGGGGGCGCATGGGAGCTAAACTACCTGCACAAGAGATTTCCCCTACAACCCTGACTCGGTACTTCCGGGGCGGTAGTACCGACCATAATGGCGGTACTTACCGCCAGGCCAAACTGGCCGCTTCCAGAGAGCTCTGGCGGAAAACAAGCTATACTACGACCTTGGCGTCGGTGTACCCACGACCCTATCGTC
The DNA here is from genome assembly GCA_009763385.1 of Coix lacryma-jobi var. lacryma-jobi. Lineage (NCBI taxonomy): Eukaryota > Viridiplantae > Streptophyta > Magnoliopsida > Poales > Poaceae > Coix > Coix lacryma-jobi. The sequence goes on from VDCT01000881.1 coordinate 1,003, forward strand.
GTCATCATAGTCAGTACCGAGGCGGTTACTGTTCGTAGACGTCACTGAGGCTGGGCCATTTTCAAACCTACAGGGAGCAATCTGCAAATGCAAACTCCCTTTCTTTACCTGATCGTCCTTAACCGCGAGGGAACGACGCACTGCGATCAACGGCTGTGCCACACTAACCGCGAGATTCCCCGCCAGGTACGTGGCGGTACCGAGGTAAGGCCGTCGTTACCAGCAGCAACCAAGAGAGCGAATCACCACCGCCAGTGCACACGCCAATAAACCCTTCGGTACAGAGAGGTCTGCACCGCTGGCATCCTTGGGCGGTACCACCGACAACCCAGGTGGTCGTACCAACCGACACACCAGAAAACTTCATTTCCTTTCCCTGTGTTGATCCAAAACAACTCCAACAACTTCTCCTTTGCAAAGTGCTAACACCAACAAGTGTACAACATCATGTGCATGTGTGTTAGCATTTTCAAAACATTTTTCAAAGGATTTATCGCCTCATTTTAGATATGACATATGCAATGCAACTAGAGGCAACTTGATAACCATATACTATGAATTTCTCCTCTTGATAGTACGGCTATCTACCCTAAATACACTCACACCCCTCTATGGTGTCTTGAGTGCCAAAACAAAAGAGCCTATTGGTTATACCTTTGCCTTGAGCTCTTTTATTTTCCTCTTTCTCTTTCTTCTTTTCTTCTAGTGAAGATATGGACCATCTTACGACCAATCACTTGATCATTGCATCACATGTCCATCATCATGCTTCACTTGAGCCATGGACCACCTTTTGCTAATCAAGCACTTAATGACAAAGGTTAGTCCAATGGGTTTCATCAATTATCCAAAACCAAACTTGGGCTTTCAGGAAGGACTCCTTCCATTTTTGAACTTGTGCTTGTTCTTCCCTTGAATCTTCTCACTCGCACTTGTGGTAGACTTGATGCAGCCACTTGCAATGATGTTGGTAAATCTTGCTATCTCCTCCTTTCTCATGGCCTCCATGTTCACAAGGTTAGTGGAATAGGCTTTCAAATCAATATTATAGCATTTTCCACAACCTTCACTAGTGGAGGGAATAGAAGTGGCATTTGCTTTAGGAAGAGTTGAGTTGTTTTCCCAAAGAAGATTATATTGCAGCTCAAGTTCTTTGTGCCCTTTATCCAAGCTACAATACTTTTCCTTGAGTGCAACATGAGTCTTCTTTAGGGAAGCATGTTCATCTTGCTCTTTGGCCAAGGCCTCATGCAAGATGTCCAACTCACTTCTTTCTAATGCAAGAGCCTCCTTGCAAGCAATATAGAGGTCCTCTTGTTTGATGAGAGCATCCTCTCTAGATGCTAACTCGGCTTGCACACTTTCTAATTCCTCCATTAGCTTAGTGATAAAGAATTTGGTTTTCTTGTCCAAATTTTTAGTTATCATATTATCTCTTCATCACTCAGATTCATCATCACTAGAGGAATCACTAAGTTCACTACTAGAGATGTCACTAGGTGGAAGAGAAGGTTTAGGAGTGTGAGCCTTTTTCACCTTCACCTTCCTTTCTTGGCCATGAGACAAGTGTGGGAGTTGCAATCATCATCATCATCGACAAGTTCTTGAATAGCCTTGGTGAAGGAGATGACCTTTGAAATGCTACTGTTGCTATCTTCTCATCTTCTTCACTTGAGGTTTGTACGGTTGAGTCCCATTCATGTCCAATGTGAGCTTCTCCCATGTATCTCTTGTTGTTCTTCTTGTAAGTGGCTTTATCATCTTTCTTGCCCTTGTTGAAATTGTTGTCCTTCTTCTCATGTGGGCAATGTGCTATGAAATGATCGGTGCTACCACAATTGTAGCATGTTCTATTTTTCTTGCTTGGAAACCTTCTTTTCACAAACTTGTAGCCTTCCTTCTTGAGCCCCTTGCGGTATCTTCTCATGAATAGGGCTATATCTCCAATTGCTTCAAATTCTTCACCTTCACTTCCACTTTCACTTGAGGATGATGTGTTGTCCTCAACTCTATTTTCTTATTTTGTTGCTTGGGATTGCTTGTAGAGGCTTGCTTGCTTGTTGGTTTGCTAGCTTTGAGTGCCACATCCTTGATTTTCATCCCATCTAACCTAGCTTGCAGCTCCCCAAGCTTCCTTCTTTCATTTGCCTCTTCTCTTTGCATGTCAAAGGTAATAATCCTCCCAAGCACATCACTAGGTGTGAATTGCTCAAACTTCTTCTTGTCTCTAATCAATGTCACTACGGTCTCATTCCTTGGTGAATATGCTTCCAACATGATCTTCACAACCTTGTGATCATTGATTTCACTTCCACCTAGCCCTCTAATCTTGCCAACAATGACCATCAATCTATCAAACATCTCTTGTGGACCTTCACCATCACAAATCACAAACCGATTGAGCTTAGCCATCAACAAGTCAATCTTGGATTGCCTCACTTTTTCCACTCCCTCATGAGCAATGTGCAAAGTGTCCCAAATCTCTTTTGCAACCTCAACTCCCATGACCTTGTTGTACTCATCACCATCCAAGGCACTAAGTAGCACACTAGTAGCTTGGGCATTGAGATGAATATTGCAGAATTCATCTTGAGTGGGGTTCTTCGGATCAACCGGTGCTTCAAGTCCATTGTGCACTATCTCCCAAATACCTGGATGGAGACCAATAAGATAGGTATTCATAATGTGCTTCCACTTGGCAAAGTTAGTCCCATCGAAACGAGGTAACTTGCCCGCGGGCACATTTATGAGAGGCCTAGAATCATGGTTAGTCAAACTAGAGTAGTTAAAGGATACGGCTCCATATGACTTCTTGTCTCCTCCATCTTCTTCTTGTTGCCCTTGGGGATAGGAGATGTCATCATCTCCATCTTCGGTGCTACTGAGTCATCACTCAAGTTCACATTCTTCTTTACTTGGAGCTCTTCCTTCTTCTTCTTTTCTTCTCTCTCTCTATGGCTCTTTCTTCTCTTCTAATCTTTCTCTCTTCTTTTCTTTGAGCCTTCTCCTCTTTAGCTTTGAGAGCTGCTGCATCTTCTCTTGCTTTAGCTCTTGCTTCTCTCCTTAGCCTTCTTTCTTCTTTTCTTCTTGCAAGCTCTCTGGTAGACACATCCAATTGAGGAAGTGTCATTCCACTTGCTGTGGAGACGCTTTCGATGTTGCTAGTGGTGTGCACTTCCACCTCGATGGGTGTGGGTTGCACAACACTAGCAGTACCCATTCCTCCGTCGGTGGCCATACTCTCACACGGTGAAGTGTTGTGTGAGAGACCAGGCTTTGATACCACTTGTAAGGACCTATGTGGCCTAGAGGGGGGTGAATAGGCCTGTAAAAAATCACAGCTCAAAACTTAATCAGTAGAGCCCGGCACTACCGCCCTGAGCCCGGCACTGCCGCTCCCCGGCACTGCCGACCTCAGCCCGGTACTGCCGCGCAGATAACTTGTCCGAGCCTGCAATTTGAAATCCAGCCACAGGAAACCAAATCTATATGAATGGAAATGTTACACTAGGTTTCCTGAACCAGTAGAACCAACTCAACCAAGCCAAGTATGATGTATGAAGTAGATTCGAGCCAAACCCTAGAATCTACCACAAGCTCACAAGTATGATGAATAACAATATGTAAGCGCAAGAGACAAGTGATTTATCCTGTGGTTTAGCTCGCCACAAAGGCTTGCCTACCTCCACGTTGTTGAGGTTGACCACTTAGGTCATGAGTTTTGCAACTCTTCCTCATTCTCAAGTCAAGGAACCAAATCCTTGAGGTGAGGGGTAATAATACTAGCTGCACAAGTGATTACAAACCTCCCAAGGCTACCACACAAGTTGGCTAGCTCAAGGGTGACGCCTAGTCGGCTAGGGTTCCAAGAACCCAAGAGTAATAGAAGCAAATCCACCGGCTATGGCTCAAATCAAGTGCTCTAGGGAGTAGATCTCAGCTAGGGCTTCTCTTTGGTGAAGGTTTGAGCCTCTCACTCACTTGAAATCAATGAGAATCAAAGATTTGGTGAGAGAGAGCTTGGGGGCCTTCAATGGGGAAAAGAAGCCTTGTCTGGAGGTAGGAGAAGAGTTATGGTCGTGGATGACCGTTGGGGTGGCAGGAGAATGGAGTAAATACCCCCTTCCATCCAACGGTTGAAACAAGTCGCGGCAGTGCCGGCCTTAGCCCAGCAGTGCCGCGGCCCGGCACTGCCGCGCCCTGAGCGGCACTGTCGCGCCTACCAGACAGACAGAAGAAGATCAGAATTCATGCAGCTGTCTTTGGTTAGAAAGCAAGGATGGCTAGGGTTGGTTTGAGCACATATCATTCAGCCATAGCAGTATATTTGCATTCCCCCTTGATAGTACGGCAATCCTATAACTCAATTCATATGAAAAAGCTTGTTGTAGCACTTTGAGTCCGGAACCGATGAAATGTAGTATGAGGGGTCCACCAACACACGTGCACCATCCTTTCTCATCATCAACCTGCTTGTCATCTTGGTAAATCTCATTACTTCTTCAATCATGTGGTCATTATCACCAAAACCCTCAATTAGGGCTTGATTACACTTACAAATACTTAGTTTTGTAGGTGAGAGGGTGAAGTAGACAACCAACAATAATTGAGGGAGTTAAATAAACTTTTTCCAAAGAACCACCAATGTAAACATATCTATACTTATGGTGTTCACAAGAAAACTGCCGGTGTAAATTCTAGATTTTTCAATCAAATTTATCATTGCAAACCAACTAAAAGGTCTCTCAGAGATGGAGGGGCCAGAAATTGACATGTGCCGCTTCATTATGCATGAAATTATGAAGGAAACTATTTATATGAAACCCTAAATTAGCACAACCATAATGCAGATACCTTCATGGTTTAGCAACATATAAGCTGAAACCTTGGACATATATATGTTCTGTTTGATGTATACTTGATTGATGACTATAGTACAATTGAATGTGTTGGTGTTTGTGGATACATGAAAATGTAATTATCCGTTAGACAGCCACTAACAACAGTTGTTGCTAGCTATAGCTGGTATGGTTCTATAGTAACTCGTAAGAACATAGCTTGCGGCAACGGCCATAGAATAGCCTGTTGAATAATAAGCCCCAGGTTCCGCTCGCTTGAACTCGTGAGTGAGAACATAGCTTGCGGCAACAACCGAAGAATAGTCTGTCGAATAATAAGCCCCAGGTTCTGCTCGCTTGAACTACTCTGCTAACTTTAATCTCAACAAATCAACCCTAGAATATTATTTTCCTCTCATAAAAGATCGGGTTGTACGAATTAGCCAAACCAGCTTTTAGCTCAAGCGAACCAGCTTCTACTCTGTTGTCGTCTCTCAAAATTAAGTAATAGAGACAGTTGTATTACACAAATGACAAGTGTACATATATTTCTATCGGCACCAGAGTTAGCGGTTCTCAAGCTGACACCACAATAGAATGTCATCAGTTTTACTAGCCTTTCACACTGACAGTTCACAAAACTTAATATGCAAAAAGTTTTGCCAGTACTTACAACAAAATTGACAGTGTAGAAAACCATTTTTCTTAGCGGCGATGCATACAAAACTAATAGTATAACAACTCTAAGTTTCAAAATGCTAGCTATTTAGGCCATGTTTGGTACAGCTCAGCTTCACTAGTGAAACTGTTTTTTTTAGAAAATAGCTTCATGAACAACTTGCTAGGTGAAGCTGAGTTGTTTTTAAAAAAAAGTGTTTTGCAAAACAGCTTCACCAACAACTTCATGCATGGTTGGAAGAGACAAATTGAGGTGTAAGCTGTGAAAAGCTACTTTTTTTTAGCTTCATCTCAACTTATGGTTTTGTGAGAGGAGAATAAAACAGCTTCATGGGTGAAACTGTTTCGGAAAAAAGTGTCTGATAAAAAAAACAGCTCACAACAGCTCATGAAACTGTTGTGATCTATACCAAACAGGCCCGTTTTTGCCATATTCATCTCTCGTCAGGTTGGTCTGGGCGCTGTGATGTATCTGGGCAGCCACAAAAGAAGAAATGAAACAGGAGAAGGCATGTACAGCCATGTTATCCCTGCCGATCCATTCTCTAACAATCTTTATCTCTTTGTTTGAGTAGTAATAGACTAATAATAGTAACAAGATCGAGATGGATAAGAGCAAACGCCTTAGTGCATGTGCACGCTCATGGACTTTCTTTTTTCTGAAAACCTCGACAACGGCATCTTGTCACATGCCTTTTCAGCTGTCCAGCTACAACTGTTGGATCCACTCATCAGCATCTAGCGCCAACTGATACGATTAATTTGTACACGATGCGGAGGTGTTCCAATTGCATGCCAGCACACTTTTAATTTGTAGGTGATTCAAGACATGCGTGCATTCACTCTTTAGGATATGGTAATTTGACGGTAAACGTAACTGTTTGGTACTCCCTCCGTCCATAAAAACATGCAATTATGGGATCCGTGCCGGTCAAATTGACTCAACTTTGACCAAAGTTATAATAAAAAATATTAGTATTTATGTTGTTAAATAAAATTATTATAAAAATATATTCTATTACTAATCTAATGGTATATTTTTTGTATCAAGAATATTAGTAATTTTTTATATAATTTCAGTTAAAGTTCGAAATGTTTGACTCCTCAATAAGTGAGAATTGCATGTTTTGTTGGACGGAGGGAGTACATCCAATTTGATATGTATCTAGACCAAAACATTGTGTATAAATACATAGCAAATTAGATGTACCCAAAAAGTCGAGTGATTTATAATTTGGAACAAAGTATATTATTATTATAAACTCAAGGGAGCTTTTGAGAAACTTGATGCTTGAAACTAGCTATTTATTTTGGCTTGAAATATTTATAGCCAATGTACTATGGCCCCAATTGGAAGTGCTATCTAAAGCAGGACTGTTCAGTAAAACTCTCTAGAAATCAAGCAGCGTCAACTGCCGTGTGATAAACGTGCAGCCAAGCGGAGCCTATAGGCTACAGCCCCGAGCTCCTCACAGTTGTGGCTCCTGCATGCACTATAGAAAAAAAAAACAACTAAAATTTTTCTTAAATAAACTAGAAGTTGGTAAATTTTAGTTACTATAGTAAAAACAACTAATATTTCAGATCAGACTCTGATCAAGAAAATTTTTCCAGACAGCGGAATCTATGGCCAAGCCTTACCCACTAAGGAGGCCGGGCTGGGCCCAATTTGCTCAGATCTAACGAAGAAGCTGTTGGAGAAGGATAATTGTTTTGGTCCCCGGTAGCTCCGTCCGGCTATCGCTACAAGGACAAAAGGACGATTTTGTCAGCTGAATGAAAGTTCTTGTCAAAAGATCATGATTCGATGAACGGAAACGGTTTTTGTTATCCGAAATAAAGCTTTCGCCAAGCGAAAGATCGTTTTCGTCAAGATAGGTGAAAAGATGTATGGTCGCGCTCGGTGAATGAAGGTGTTTTCTCGTCAACCGAAAGGATGCTTTCGTCAAGACGGAGAAGCGTCGTGATGCGTTTCAGTTTCGTTTTTTTTAATAAAGTTACTGCCGATTCTCATTCTTACAGGGACAGCTTTCGACGCTGGCGCCGATACGTTTGCGAAAGACGGAGCCGTATTTCTTGCGCACGGGCCCATGACACGTCATCAAAAGAAGCCAGGGCGGGGTCCCATCATGAAGGCATCTTTTGAAGACCACGGGGTGTTTTGGTCCATGTAAATTGTGTGTACGAGTATAAATAAAGCCTGACTTAAGCATTGTAAGGGGGAGGAACCCTAATTCCACTTGATCAATGAAGAAACATTTTTTGCCAGTTGTTACTCTCTCCTTTCATTCATCCAATTAGGTGTTTTCCTTAGTTATGGTGGCAACCACTATTCGAAGGCTTCGGCCTAGAACAACAGAAACCATGCTCAACACATTGTTGATTTTTTCTTTAAAACAAATGATTTACAATAGTTGCGAGTCTTCTACTTTCAAGCATCCAGCATCTACATTTTGGATTACTTTGACAGCAAAAGGTATTACTTTAGCAGTAATGCAATGTAGCATGATGCTACTACGCCAGATTTTGCTTTCGCTTGAGCTGATGATTTTTTTAGGTGAGCTTAGGCTTTCAGTTTTATTAACAAAAATTTTTGGAACAAGAAACTGAAGTAAACAGTAAACACTAAACCATATGTTCTTGAAAATCAAACGGCACTACAAAATGGTTCCCCCTTTTATAATTAAAACAAAAACCTGTTATTCATCAGGTCTATCCTGCATATTACAGCATGGCACTTCAATTAGGTTCTCTCAACACGGAACCAAAATTTCACTTATCCATCCAATCATAGAAGCGCGTCAAAATCTCAAAAGGATTGGGTGGTCCAGCCAAGATGGCCAAGCTGGTTCTGTTGAAATGCTCCTACTTGGCTACCAGGAACCATGGCAGCCATGTCCAGGCCTAGAGTTCCTGCCAATGGGGGTGCACCCGGCTGATGTACCATGGCCTGCGGGTTCTGCACGATGGTCATTGATGATGGGTGCAGTGCATGCGCAAAGCCCGGGTACTGCAAGTGAGCAGGATGGGAAGGGACGGGATTGAAGGCAGTGTGGCCATTGTGTGGTGGTAAGTATGCTGCATGGGGGGACACTGGTTGTCCCACCATATTGTAGAACGGTGCAGATGGCATATTGGGATTCTCTCTATGACTTTGAACCCATACATCTGCTGTTTCAACCTGAAAGAAACAGAAAATAAACGACTATAGTCATGCTCATAGATTACAACAGGAACCAAAGAACCTAAAGAAATAGTTAATTGTCCAGAAAAGAGTTCACACTACCTGTGGATTGGGCGCATAGAGGTTGTTGTCCTTGTATTTACTCATATTGGTATCCTCAATAGCACCTGCACCGCCAATTACACCGTTACTGACCGGGTAACCATTATGATTTGCATAGCCATATCCAGCAGGGGCTGCTTGAAACACTTGCTTATACTGATGGTTTGATCCATATTTCATGCCATTGGCAGCTAGTTGTGAGGCTCCATTTGGCATCACCAGATAGCTGCTGGTGTGTGGCAACTGAGGAAATGCAGGGTTGCCTGAATAGTTTGGGACAACCATTGGAGACCCAAACTGTGGCGACAAAACATGTCGATATGGCAAAAAGTTCGGATACTGAGGTACTTGGAATTGTTGAGAAAACATCTGGGGCACTGGTTGTTGAGTAGCTGTAGATGCAGGTAACTGATAGGCATTTACAGAATGTAAAACCATGGCCTGCCAACACAATCTCACATAAGTTGACATAAAGCCTTGCCAATGAACATAGGCCTGGGGCAGTGGATAAGCGCTAGCAACAGAATCCAGATAGTAGCATGATTATTGCTCATGCATGTTAAGAGCCAACAGCCATACATCATACAACCTCTGAAAAGACATACTCCCTCCGTCCCTAAATAGATGACGTTTTCACTTCCCGAGAAACAACTACCGGCATTTTTTATAAATAACAAGTATCATCTATTAGTCTCATAATTGGTATCATTGAAAAGATCTTTGAATCTAGTTTTTTAACAAAATTATTTGGAGATATAAATATTGCACATGTTTTCTACAAATCTAGTCAAACTTGTGGCACAAACACCGAAAACGTCATCTATTCACGGACGGAGTAGTACTAGCCTAGAGTGTAAAGTAAGGGAAATAAGGAAACTAAATATACATACTTCATTGCAAAACTTAGTTGTATAGGTGCACTTGATGTTCGTAAAGGTTGTTGCAGGTCCAAACATGTACTAATAGTAATAGAAGTGCAAGTCCCTGATGCAACTAGATGTTAATAGGTTCTTATAGGCAGGTTCTCAAATAAATGTTCATAACGCTAAACAATGCAAATTTTATTCATCACAACTATAAACCTACAAAAAGAAGATCCTATGAGTGCAAAAGAAGCAAAATTAGATAGTCAATTTCAACCTTAAAACTCTCACTTGAAAAGTTTGCAAACAGACGATACAGATAAAATTACTGTTTCTAAACATACCAACTGGAAACAGAATGTTGATCTTACCTCAGATGAATAAGCTATACTTTGGGCTGCTTCACCATCAACAACTTTAGTAATAAATGATATCCCATAACCAGAATCTGGTTCGTATGCCTGGTACATCATAAAGTGTAAGTTTAAGAAAAAAAAATCAAAAGTACTTAAATGAGTAGTACACAGAAAGCAAATAAAATGAGTTACCCTAAAATTCTGTGTAGCTTCCTGATGATGGAGTCGAGGTTGAGAATGTGTGACCTTGCTTGAAATCATCTCATTTGTTCCATACTCGCCGACAACACCAGGACTCCGAACCTCCACACACTCCATCAATGACTGCTGATGTTCAGAAATTGAAACAGCAGACTCTGACTGTGGAAGTGGACTGCAGGAACCAACATTATCCATCCTATTAATAGGAGTCCCATCAGTTGATGTGGAACCCAATGCTGCCAGGCTGTAGGCAGCAAACAAACATAAGTCCAATTTAAAGATGAAAGAGTTTTAAGTACACAACCAAAAAAAAAATGTCATATGGAAACACTGGAGCTGGTACAATTGCATCTTGAACATGCAAAGGGTACATGCTACAAAGTATTAGTTAAAAATGCTTCGGACCTTGAAGGGGATTGATCATTCAAGTCTTCTTTAGCCATAATATCATAAGAGGCTGTTAAAGAAGCCTTTGGATCAATTTCAGATTCAAAAGAACCGAATATGAAATGAGTTTTTTCGGAATCTGGTATCCTGATGTGCTCTGGTATAATGACATGTTCATGTGATACATTAGCATGTGAAAGCTTCTTAGACAAAGCAGACACTTCTGTTTTACTTCCATCATCAACAGGTGCTGGAGCCCCAGGAGGTGCAGCGGTAACTCCATGACTGATAGAGCTGGGGCTTACTGATTTGGGCTTCCACTCCAAATGTGGGCTAACTGCATACGAGTAGTATTTTTAAACATCAATTTGCTAGACCAATGTAAACCAATAATAAAGATGGAAAAAGCACAGCCTATCCCTCCAGAAGTCCATATAAAAAATGTCCACATGGTTCCTTGATGACAGTTAAACATTTTTTCTGATTTATTAAAGGCTGGTCAAAAGTTCAACAAATCTACAATTTAATCCCTTTCAGTGTGACACTGATAGCATCTAGCTTCCAATTAACTTAGAATAATGTGGTGGAAATATAAAGAGAAAATATGGGTCTAATGCATGAGGAGTTCCAGAAAAAACTAAGTTTTACTCAGTGAATGCCTTATTAAATAAATCACTATTAATCGCTTGCATTAATATAGGCTGCGTTTGGTAGGCTGTTGCCACAGCCGATTGGCTGCATTTGCTTGTACTCTCTCACACATTACTGTATAATACTACTAGTGCAGCCAGCTGAAAATGGCAGCCGAACAAGCTGATAATCTGAACATGCATGTTCATTCATGATGTGTTACTCTTACGTTAAAAATAATTATGTGTGGAAAAGAATTGGATATAGGCATCATAATCAAGCTATTTGTTTATCATGATTTGTCAACATATGAAATTCCCATGGAAATGCTAACCTTTTGTATGGCTAAAATGACAAGATTGCTTATTGCTCAAAGGTACAGGCAAACTTAAACTGATATTTCTCAGAGAGACACTAGAGAGTCCAGATTGTTGCTCTTTTGAAGGATTATTACCCTTCGGTGCTGATACCACTTTGACTAAGCCATTAGAAGCAGATATATTTGTTGCTGTGCTATCAGATGGCCTTTGCCTAGCACCAACTACTCCAACTTCACGCTTTATGGCTCCAAAAGTTCCAGCTGATTTAGAACCAGGAGAGGGTACATGGATTGGATCTGATGAAGAACAGCAAAGGTCACCACCAAAATTATTTTTCCCTGATGCTGCAGTGTCCACCATGTTCTGGTTGCCCTTTCCAGAAACTGCATGAGAACCAACCAATGATGCTTGTCCCCCTTCAGATTGTTCCAACTTTCGGACAATAGAAGGCTTGACTTCCTTATCATGGGCTTGAGCAGCACTTTTGATACCATTGTCAGCATGAGCTGCTTCATGCCCATTAGCATTGCAAGTAACCAAGCAGTGTTGGGCAGGTAGCTTTTCAGTTGAGCTTCAGAAACAGGATAACGACATATATGAACAGATGTGATACTGGTGAAAATGATGCAGCAAAGAAATAAAGCAGCTATCAGATCATAAAGCAGAAAATCCAGTAATGCTAGCAAACATATACTAAAGCAACACAAATAGTTAATAGAAAAATGAAATATTCGTAATAAAACTACTAAAAACATGAACAAATGAATGACACTTTTTTTTTCTTTTTTTTTTTTTGGGGGGGGGGGGGGGGGGGTCCACATATACCAGCCATATAAAAAAACAAAACACAGATGGGAGAAAACAGTGCGTAAGAAGAATCCACAGCTATATCCATAGTTTTGTGCTAAGCAATTATCTTGAAATAATGCAATATTTCCCAATTGTGACTTGTGAGTACCGCCACAATGTTCCATTTTTAACATGAAAAGGAGAAAAGAAAGGGCCATAGAGGACGCCAGTAATACTCTACCTTTCATCTCTAACATTTGAAACAGCACATTCATTGCCAGAATCGCCATTCTGAGATGCTTCTGGCAGAGTCTCATTAACTTCTTTCAGTTTAATTCTGTTATCTTTGACGATACGAAATTCCTGTGTGACTCCTGAAAGTGTCCGATGTTCAAAAGGTTAAAAGAAGCTTATTCCAAAATGCTGGATTAACACATAAATACAAGTGATGAATGATGATAGCTTTTGTACTTCAATGTTTTAAACATAGAACATAGATGCTAGTTACTGATATACATTATAAGAGTGAAGCATCTACTGCTGCCATATGCAAGTAAAAAGTTAATGGATGTTACATACGAATGCTATATGCAAGTACAAGAGGTCAAGAGCTTCCATCTTGCCATAGTATCCACATATGTCAATGGTTTATCTATAAGTAAATAATGTTCCATATGTCATTTAATGTGTTTTATGAAAACATGGGTGGTGGCTAGAAGGCTAAGAGCAGAAGCAAAGCAAGTAGGTTGCTAGGTTGAAAATAACTCATATGCAACAGTAGCAACAGTAAAACTGAGAAAATAAAAAAAAATCTGTCTTTATGCAGAAATGTGCTACACATTATAGGCATCTGTTTTACAACCAAAAAATCACCATGCATGCCGCAGGTTCACATAAGAAGATATCTATAAAATTATTCTCAGAACAATCAGCATTAAAAAGGTGAACTGAAGGATTAGCATGGCCAGCGATGGGCCGATGGCTATACTTGAAAGATATATTACAGCCTTATAGGGTATTTTGCAAAGGCCCTGTTTGGCACAGCTCCAGCTCCAAGAATTTGTGGAGCTGGAGCTTAGTGGGGGGGGGGGGGGGGGGGGGGAGGGGGGAGGGGGTACACCTATCGGTTTGGCTGATTGGACGAGTCATCTTGCTTTTGTTTTGTAGATTACATTAAAGGTCCAAACCACTTTATTTGGCCTACAAACTTAGATCTGACGTGGAAGTGGGAGCTAGAGCCTTGACAAGCAAGGCCTAAGATGGTACCAAAATATCAGCTTGATCTTGGATTTACACAACCTAGAAATCATAAATACAAATATGAACTATGGTGCATACTGTACATAAAAAAGGGAGTCAATCTTCTGGCTAGGTCAAAATTTTCACATAATGCATCCAAAAGAACTGCAGAAAATATAATCTGCTGTTCTTTGTGAAACTAAAACAGTAAAACATGCCATTTTATGTTGTAGCATGTTGCATACGAAGGTTTACCAGGCAATGAACTTCGAGAGTAGCCTCCTCTAGTAATATTTCTATTGAAAACTCTTCCAGGTCTTTCCCATTCTGTTTTCCTTTCTTTTTGCACCCTGGTAGCATTCAAGCCTTGCTGACTTGTGTTCTGTAGTGGCAGAACAAACTAAGCATGAGATGATACATGGTAACAGTAGTTACAACTCATACGGATGATATTCCAAAAACAAACGCCCAGACAGATCAGCAGCAACAGGGAAAATAACACAAACACCTCTTTATTGCTGTCATGACGCTTTGTACCGTTATTATGAAAATAATCTGCATGGGGCAACAAGCAATAGTTAGCACTTGTGCCATTCCAAAAAACTGAATGTGCCCATAGTCGTAGAACAAAAGAAAACATCTATCCCCTGAAGACCAATGCTCCAATGCATAGAGTAAATATCTAGGCCATAGCATTAACAATTCCTATTCCCAACTTTATTCCCAGCTCCAGTGGTGGGCACGGAGATGCAGTTTGGGCAGAAAATTCAGAATAGGGCGATGATACTAGTGAATGGTACTTTAGGTTAATTATGCCACAGGACAGTGTCGGGTGAATGCACAACCGGAGACCAACGTCCCGCACAAGCACAGTCAGGAGAACCGAATAGCATTACATCCCACAGGGCCACAAGCCAACAACGCGAATTCGCCATAACTGAACAGATGGATCGGAGTATCCATCCATCCCTCGCAGGACGTAAGGTTAGGTTCCGATCGCTATAAGCTCGAGACAGAGGGTACAAGTATACAACAAATTAGAGCGCGCAATCCGAAGAAGGCTAGGGCTCACCGACAAAGCCGGAGGGGCCTCCCCTCGACGCCATTACAGGAGACGAGAGGAGGGGAAGAGGGCGGCGACGACGACAAAGTCGAGTCTGGCGCCTGTGGTCCTGCTGGAGGCGGCGGGAGTGGGCGGGTGAGGCGGCGACGCGAGAAGGGTTCTGCCTTCGGCGGCGCGGGCGGCGGCTATGGCTGGAGCGGTGGGTTTCGCCTTGGCCCTTGGATGACGATGGCGTGCGAATACGATATCAGACTTGATGGGGAGGTGTTATTGTTGGGCCGTGAGCCCAGACATCTCAATGAACTTGGTTGGGCCGAAAAAGATCCCTATTTACATCTTCGTTTTTCACAAACCAGTACTGCCTTCATCCCACAGTTTTATAAGACATTTTATTTTATTTTTTGTCTTCAAGTTTGACTACTCGTCTTATTAAAAATAAATTTATAAAAACAAAGTAAAATTTAAGTTATTCTTAAAAAAAATATTAAACAAAGCTAAAATAAAAAGAAGTTATATTTTACACAAAATTTTAAATAAGATGAGTGGTCAAACTTTATGTCAAAAAGTCAAATGTCTTTAATTTGAGATGGATTGAGTAACAAGGAATAATGAATGCCCTTATGCCTTAGAGCACGTTCGTAGGGAGCTGGCTTTTGTTTAGGGTTCGTTTACATGCCGATATATTCCAACTCGTACCGTAAAGCAACTCATGCCGATATATTCACAACTTTAACTTTTTATTTTTAAAAAATATTTATTAAAAAGTAATATATGTATTTTTTATAAAATTATTTTTAAGACAAATCTATTCATTGATTTTTCACATTTCTAAACTCAACAACTTTAAAATTATTCATGGTTTATATTCTTAATATTTGACTCAAGTCTTGTCCAAAATGACTTGTTTTACGAATATGGAGGAGGTATATGTTATTAAGGTAAAGGTCTTTGAAATGTTTCTCGGTTAAAATAGAATTACTTGCAACATTAAATTAAGTCATTTAGTTATTAATCCAGTTTTTTCATGAAATAGACTAAAATCACTATGAAACTACTTAAGTGAAACATAGAAACATTTTTAGACGTTCTATGAAAGAACACTTTTACTAAGGACAGGGTTTTGTTTAGATTCTCCTAAATATAGTAGGAATTAAAACTGATTCTCATAATTAAGAGAGCCTTATGACATGTTGTCAAAGTTGATTTTTTTTTCTGAAAGTGTTCCTCTGTAATTTCTCTGTCAAGCTTAATTCTCTGACTAAAAGTGATTCTCTATTGAAGTTGATTTTGTAATTCTCTAACTAAAAATGTTTTTCTAGGATAAACTTTATCCATACAGTGATTCTATATAGAGTGAATTATTAGAAACTACTTCCTCGGTTTTTAATTTATAAGATGTTCAGGTTTATTTAGATTCATTGTTTTGCTATGTATGTAAACATAGTACATACCTGAGTATATAACAAAAGCTTTGTGGCTAGGAAAGTCAAAACGTTTTATAATAATATAAAACAGAGGGAGTATTTTTTTCCCATTCCCAAACCCCTAATTTATTTATATAATCACTTTTAAAGAATTAGTACATGTCGTTTTTTAATAAAAAAATATTTGATAGAGCTGCTATTATGGATTTAACCTAAAAGCTACACATCGTAGCACATCTGCAGATGTGTGGCTTATCTTGTGTATTTTTATAAACTCACGACATATGCACACAATAGCTTCCCATTTAAGTTGATTCTATCTTGTGTTAAATTCCAATTATGTTTAATCCTTTGCTATAATAGCATTTATTATGGACCTTCAAAATTATTTAATTGAAGACTAAGTCTAATTAGTTCATGGTTTGACACTAAAATGCTATAGTAATACATGTGATAATGATAGATTAATTAGACTTAAAAAAATTATCTCATAATTTCCGTAATTTATTTATTTTTGTTAGTATATCCAAACATCTCATGTAACACTCTATATAACATTCAATGTGACATCTAAAAGTTTTACAACCTGCAACTAAACAATCCTAAGTGCGCCAGAGAGCTTTGGATTCCATCGTTACATTATACCGATTAAAATTACGCAACATCACATGGTACGTCAGATAGTTGTTGTTAAATACAGTAGTAAGTCCAACAACTTCACTCGGCTGCGTTTAGAAAAATGCAAGTATATCTTTGTAAATCAGGCGTAGCCGCGTAGTAGTACAGTTACACCCATTAGCCTTTGTTATAGCAGTTCTAGTATTGCTCAAAAGTCGAACCGTGAGATAGAAAAACCGAACCAAGACCATTACAGCGAGACTCTGGTCACAGGCGTCACATGAGCTTCAGGAGTGCATCAGTTCTGTATTTTTTTTTATTGTTTTCTTGTCAAAAAGATGGAACGAAGCACTCGAGCATTCCAACCAAACTCCGGACTTCTTTAGTTCGAGACCGAAAAATTTTTACATGTCACATCAAATATTCTGACACTAATTTAATCTATTAAAAATAACATAATAACAAACAAATTATATATTCTATCTAGAAACTATAAGACGAATTTATTAAAGTTAATTAATTTATCATTGGTATATATTTACTATAGCATAACATTAATAAATTATAGACTAATTAGGCTTAAAATATTCTGTAAAGTTATCGTAATATGTGTAATTAGTTATTTTTAGTCTATACAGAATATTTCATATATGTATCCAAACATTCGATGTGATAGGTAATTTTTTTTAAACTACCGGATTTCGCCTCTTTGTCGACTCGGCAAAGCCTTAAATGCATTTGGCAAACGCTTTGCCGAGTACCACACTTGGCAAGAGCACACAATAAAAAATACTCGGAAAGAGCTCTTTATCGAGTGTCTTTTGTCGAGTTTTGTGAGTGGTAAAAAAAACAATCAGCAAAATATAAATCGAAAAAATCCTGAAAAATAGCAAAAAAAAACTTTATATTGGGGGAGGGACAACCTGCCACCACTCACTCGTCTCCGCCGCAAGTCACAACATTTTCCACGTAAAATTTGGGCTAACAAGGTCGGCGAGAATTCGAACCCGCGAGATCTCTTCCTCACACATATACGTATCCTCGTCTTCCACTACAATACATTGTCACTTGTGTCTAGATTTTGTTTTCATTCCTCACATATTATACTAAACCAAGTGTAAATTACTCGTTTGAGGCTCTAAATAAATTTAAATAAAAAACTTGTCAACTACAAAGCTTCATAACTTTTCAAGATCTACGCTTTTCGTTTAGAAAGTTTCTCATCATTTACAAAATTTAAATTTCAAATTTGAGAAATTTCAAATATAGTTTTTATTGACAAGATGATTTCAAATTAAAAAGTTGTCAACTACAAACTTTCATAACTTTTTGAGATCTACAAATTTCATTTTGCTCGTTTCTCCATCTGAGGTATTTTGAAAATTCAAATTTTAAAATTTTAAAATTCAAATGCAGTTTGCATGACAAGATGATTTCAAATTAAAAAGTTGTCAACTAAAAAGTTTCATAACTTTTCGTGATCTACACTTTTATTTTAGTCATTTCTCCATCCAGGTCTTTTGAAAAGTTTGAACTTTAATTTTTTTAAATTCAGACGTAGTTTTGCATGACAAGATGACTTCAAATCAAAAAATTATCAACTACAAGGTTTCTTAACTTGTCAAAATCTACAAAGTTTATTTTGGTTGTTTGACCGTTTATACATCCAACATGGTAGTTCTAATATTATTCACAAATCTTATATGTCACTCTCATATTTTCCACTACTACATGTTTGATTTTAGGAGACGCCACCTTGTGAATATCCGAGGCGGGCGCCCTGAACTGTCTCGGTAAATAGATTAACCGAGGCGGTCATTTGAAGGCAACCTCCTCGGTTAATACCCCATTAACCGAGGCGGATGTCTTAAGAGTTCCATCTCGGTTAATCGATTTACCGAGGCGGTTGCTTTAAGGAGACCACCTCGGTCAATGGGGTATTAATCGAGACGGTCGTTTGTAATATGTCTGCCTCGGTTATTGAGAGGCTATAAATGCACAGTCGCCACCCACCTTCTCCTTCCTCACGACTTCTCCACCATTGTTGACGGGTTTTGAGGTCTCAAACCCTCAAAAATATTTATTTTTTAGTGGAAGAAGGTTTACAGTTTGATTGTGTGAAGTTGGTGTCTGCAGGTGACTATATTTGACTCCAAACCTCTTTCTTTTGCTCTCTCTTCCTATATTTGGGTGCTCTCTAGATCTAGAAATAATCTAGATAGATCTAGATCTAGATTTAGTTTTGATATTAAGCAGAGAGAAAAAGAGTTGTCCATCTAATTTTCTTTAATCTGCTATTTTTATGTCTTTTTCTATAGGTTTTGCTTGCATATATGGAGAGGTCCGAGTGCATGTACAGGTCATCAAGACTAGATCTATCATAAATAGGTCATGTTAAAAAATTTATTGTCACTGCTCGGAAACATGTGTAAAGATCTAGTACATTGAAAGGATCAAGATGCCCAAGAGGGAGGGTGAATTGGGCTTTACTAAAACTTCTTGCAAGAATAAAACCTATCAAGCCTCAATTAACCCCCTAGTGCCTAGAAGTGTGTTTTTCTTTATCCTACCGCACAAAAGACAAGTCTATGCCACTCCTACTCTAGCAAAGCAATTCAATATAGAATGAACAACAAGTAGTAATGCGGAATTGAATTGCTTGAATGTAAATGCGTAGGTAAAAGAGTAGAGATGACTCGACGATCTTTTTGCCGAGGTATCGAGGTGTCGGCACACCCCCCTAGTCCTCGTTGGAGCACCCGCGCAAGGGTATCGCTCCCCCTTGATCCGCGCAAGGATCAAGTGCTCACTACGAGCTGATTCTTCGCCACTCCGGCCCGGTGAATCGCTCACTACCGGTCACAAGCTTGCTTGGGTCATCCACAATGCCACTGGATGCTCTCCAAGCTTCACGATCGCCACCAAGCCGTCTAGGTGATGCCGATCACCAAGAGTAACAAGCTAGAACTCTCACTTGACCAACACAAGGCCAAAGAGATGGATGGATGCACACTTGCTACTCAATTCTCACTAGGAGGTGTCTAATTCTCACAATTAGCAAATCACTCAACCTCACTAGGGCTCTTGCACTCACTCACACTCACAATGTGTTTCTCAGCTGATGGAAGTGGCAAAAACACTCAAATGGATGGAGGGAAGGAAGTATATATACTCCCCCAACCGGCCATCCAAAAACAGCACAAGACAGGCATTCTGCGGGGGCATCGGCGCGCCGATGCCTAGCATCGGACGCTCCGATGACCTCGTCCAACGGTCTACTGTACCTTCTTGTCAGACTGTTTAAAGGGACATCGGACGCTGGGCAGCGTCCGATGCCACCACATCGGACGCGTCCGATGTGGATTTACCCTCTTTGGAACCTCTCTGCATGACCATCGGACGCTGGCCCTCAGCGTCCGATGCGGCCTCCAGTTCACGCGCACGTGAACAGTGGCATGGGCGCGTCCGATGTAAACACATCGGCGCGTCCGATGCCACGCACCAGACTAAACCCTAGTCGGGGTGAGCATCGGACTCGTCCGATGCCCACCTGGCCAGCGTCCGATGCCCATAACCAGGGCAGACTCAACTCGGATCACGACGTGGCCTAAACGACTTTTGATCCTCTCGACTTAAGGCATCTCTCTGAGCTACCTAGGGCTATGAAATAACAAGTGTGCACCACACCTACCTCATTAGACTCATCTAGGTCAAGCTACTGATTCACGCTCCCCTTTATAGTACGGCCAAAGGAAAAACAAAGACCTAAGACTACCTAAGTGTCCTCCAACACCATATGACACTTAGCCTAGTCTACCACCGTCTTCGTCGTCCATCCTTTGAAAACCGAAACGATATCCATCGCCAGGGGACATGAACTCCATATGCCCATATCGTCGCTATTACCGTGACCTAACTCATCCCTGTTTCTGCAAAACACACGTTAGTCACAGTAATCTTGTGTTTCATCCAATCACCGAAACCACTAGGGGCCAAGATGCGTTCAATCTCCCCCTTTTTGGTGATTGATGATAACACGAGATCGAGTATAGAGAGAAGAGGTTTTTAAATCATGACATGTATGAACTTGCAATGAAATAAGAGAAAATGATTAGGGGCAACTTCAAAACATGTCATGCCATCATCCTGCACTCAACAAGTTAGAGTGAATAGCAAGTGCAAGAGTAAAAAAGAGCTCATGTACATAGACAAGTGAGAATTTAGCACAAGTAAATGAGCGAAACGAAATGACATGTCATATATGATAACATAGTGAGCACATACATGTCATAAGATCCAGGGCATAAGTATATAACATAAACATGCACAAGAGAAGCGATAAGTATGGAGCGTATGAGAACATAACACAACATAAGACGCAAAAACCCTCTCACAATGCTCCCCCTATCACTATACTCATCCACTCTCCCCCTTTGGCATCAAGCGCCAAACTAAGCGTCGGAGGGCGAAGGTGGTGCAGACAAGTCAGGAGCAGTCTTCGGAGTACGCTGAGAGAACTCAAACTGCTGAAGGTACTCCTCGGAGTCTGAAGAAGAAGCACCAGTAGCCGACTGACCCTCTGGAGCTGGAAGCGGTGGTGAAGCGGTCCGGGTCGGCTGTGGCACTGACTGCTCTGGCTGCTCAACCTGCTCAGTCTCCGTCGCAGTCTCAGTCTGTGTAGCTATAGCCGCTTGAGCCTCGGAGTGCGGAAGCTCTAGAATCGAAGATAGCTCAGGCTGTGCTGTCGTGGTAGACTCAGACTGGACTGGAGCGGTCTGCTCAGAGGACGCAACGGAGCTCGGAAGGGTCTCGGTGGTGGAGGTCACAGGAGCCGTCGACGTGAGAACTAGGTCCGGAAGGTCTGGAGTAGGAAACCCAGTGAGCTCGCTGAAGGTGGCGGACACGTCTCGAGTCACCGACGTAGACGTCGCAAACAGAGACTCTGTCGGCCTAGGAGTGAAGCCGGTCTGCAGTGGACTGAAAACAGGAGCTCCTCCAGGCAGAGTGGTGAAGGCTGTGAACTGGGAGGAGCTCTGGCCAAAAGATGGTAGCTGCTGAAACTATGGCGACTGACCAAACTGCTGCTGCTGCTGAGGAGGGACAGGAGGGTGCCACTGAAGCTGCTGCTGTGGGGGAGGCTGCTGCCACTGCCACTAGGGAGGTCCGTTGGCTAGTCGCTCCATGAAGCTGAGCGTCTGCTGCTGTAAAGCCATCATCTGGCGCTGAAGTGCATCAGACCTCTCCTATGCCTGCTGCTGGGCGAGGGCCTGTGCCTGGGCCAACCTCTGTTGCTCCTGGGCAAGCCGCTGGACGTCCTGAGTGACTGTCCTCTGCTGCTCCTCCATCCGTGCGAGAATAGCAAGTAGAGCGGGATCGGAGGAAACAGTACCACTGGATCCGGCCTCAGTGTCGTGAGCACGTGGCTGGTAGCGGGGCGGGAGCTGGTAATCCTCATCGGAGCTATCTGTGAGGTCCTCTGCGACGTAAGTGTCTCCTCCCTCGAGCTCTGCTAGCTCCTGCTCTGCAAGTGCACGGACGACCTCGTCCTGCTCCTGGAGTGACTCTGGAACCTCTGGCCTCTGGCGCGAGCTGGACGGGGCGTCCTGCTGCTGCTGCTTCCTGCGGTCCCGGCCGTGTCCCAACAGCTGACTCATGTTGTACTCGGGGAACACGGTCACGGACCCAGTGAGAGACTGACTGGGGTGCGAGCCTGTAGTAGCAACCACCTTCCACAGAATGTAGGAGATCCAATGTGCATAAGGAAGCTGCCTGCGGGCCTTGATGCCCTCTGCTACTGTATCCTCCATCTCACACAAAATCACGTCCCAGACGTCAAAGTCCTGCTGTCTGACCAGGTAAGCAAGTAACCAAAGCTGAAGACGGGACAGACCCTCGCGGAAGCCAACCCTGGGGAGCAAGGTCCGCCTAAGAACCTCGTTGAGGATCCGAGTCGAAGGGGTGAGATCCCTAGGCGCGCGACTCGAACCCTCACCGAAGGGCTCAGTGAAGCAGGGGCGGACCAGGTCTGTCGACGGCTGGGCACCACCGTGAGGGCGGCGGGGTGGCTCCGTCCGGACGTAGCATAGGTCGTGGATCCGGGTCTATGAGTGTCGCAGTCCAAACCAATCCCGGATCTCTGACGAAAACAACCTATAGTGCTCCCCCTCAAAAGCAAACTCAATAGTCTCGCGGTCCGGGTGCACCCAAAGTGACGCGTAGAACTGGAACATCCAATCCTCGATGTACGAGCCAGACCACCCCAGAAGGTCTGCTAGACCGAGTAGGTAAGTGAGTATGGGGTGAATCTGCTCTCCGGCTGCTGTAACCACTGCCTCCAGGGGACAGACACGCTGCGAACGCAAGGAGATGCCGACGTTCCTGTAACCTCTGTAGAAGTCCTCCTGGAGCACGGTGAAGAAGTCCGGACTGGCCTACTCCTGCCTCTCTCTGGGAAACCACTGCTCCACTGGTACTAGTCTGAGTGCCTGAATCTGTGAGCAGGTGGCCGCCCGGAGGTCCAGTCGCGGGATCGGCGGGAGCGCACGCCTAGATGGAGCACGTGCTCCCCGCAGAGGGACATCGGGCCGGGGTGGCACCGCTATCCTGCGACGCGTGGACCGACGCCGGGGAACCTCCTCAGGAACCTCCTCCTCTGCCTCTGCCTCGGGAGCCTCTGCCTCAGCTGCCTCTGCTATCACGGCCTCTGCCTGGCCCTGCCCTGAGCTCTCGGGCTCGACTCCGGGCGAGGTGAACGTCGTCCGACGACCGGCAGCCATGAGCGTGCCAGTCGCCGAGCCGTGTCGACGCTCGACCTCCTCAACTGCTCTGCGCTGGGCGGGGGACAACTGGTCCTCAATCCTGAGTCCGCCCGCACTGCCTCCCTACTCTGCACACTCAGCTGCATCGGCCACTGCTTGTGCCTGAGCTGCCTCTCGCTCCTGACGGGTGCGCTTCTGTCGGTGGTACAAAAAAGGGTACCCCCAATCAATGCACACACCCGAACGCTCTGTCTCCGTCTCGCCCGAGCCCTCCCAGCCAGGCCTCGGGCGAACGCTCCGTCTCCATCTCGCCCGAGCCCTCCCAGTCAGGCCTCGGGCGAACGCACCGTCTCCGTCTCGTCCGAGCCCTCCCAGCCAGGCCTCGGGCGAACGCTCCGTCTCCGTCTCGCCCGAGCCCTCCCAGCAAGGCCTTGGGCGAACGCTCTATCTCCGTCTCGCTCGAGCCCTCCCAGCAAGGCCTCGGGCGAGCACGATCGCTCTCCGTCTCGCTCGAGCCCTCCAGGCCTCGGGCGAGCGCGCCCCCACACCTCGAGCCTTAACGCACGGACCTCGAGCTGCACAGACAGCCGTACCAACCCATGCCACGCATTTAATGTCTTCACCTACTCCGGTCATGTAGTCCACTAGTGCACAGCATGTACCACAGTAACTCGGTGTAAAGGTCAAGTCTCGTTTTCACCACAAGCATGGGCAAAGGGCACCAGTACAGCACTGTTCGGCCAAGCCATGCACTGTACCACCTCGAGGCCGGCTACGCGCCCTCGAGCCCTGCACTTAACACCTCGAGGCCGGCCTCCGCGCCCCTCGAGCCCCCGTGGCACCATCTCGAGGCCGGCTCCGCGCCCTTCGAGCCCTAACTACTTCATGCTATTGGAGGACAGGTACCCAAGACCCGGAGGGACCACCCCACGCGTCCTGTACATTCCGGGATGGGGCTGTACGCTCCCACCTTGTCGCGCCACCACGTCCGCGCCCGGGGGGAAGCCCCCCTACGCTCCCCCCCCAGCAACGTCTCACATCGGCTCCACTCATTGCCCCTCCAACACAGGGTCGTACCCTTCTCCGTTCTCCGATGGGGCACCGTACGCCCCCGACACCTGTAATACCCTTATGTAACCCTGGCCTCCCCTTGCTCTATAAAAGGGGACACCAGGGCCCTCATTCAGGAGGACGGACACAACACACGAGTCCACACATAGGCACGAGTCCGGACTCCGGTCCACGCTCACTGAGCTTGTATTCTCCCCTGTACAAGCACTTAGGTGCAAGTAATACAAGAACATCCCCCCCTGCTGGACGTAGGGCCTTCTTTGCCCGAACCAGGATAAATCCTTGTGTCCCTTTGCATCCCCATCCAGGAAGAGAAGCACGCGATCATATCACTCGTTGGTGTGATACCCCCGGTAACGAAACACCGACAACTTGCAATAGCAGTCGCCCGAATATGGCGTGATACGATGATTCGAAGTCGGCTACCTCAAACTGATGTACTTATACGTCTCTCGTTCTGTAATTGATCGGAGTTCAAAAGTGACGGGTAGTATAATCCTTCCGAGTGGTACAACCGCTTTTCCGGGTACTATGTCGTAGAAAGAGCGGTTGATGGTGTGAGCTGGTTGCGAGATCTAGATTCATCTTTCGTAGGGTGCTTGCGAAATAACATTGAGTCCTGCTCCGCCATCGATTACCCTACCAAGTGTATCTCCATCGATCGTGGGGTCCAAAACTAGCGGGTAATGGCCTGCATTAGAAACACTGATCCATTGATCTGCTCTGGAGAAATTAATCGGATGTTTGGACCAGTCGAGGTTTTGGGTGTCGCTGGTTCGGTGGACATGATCTCTCGCCAGAAAGCTTCTGAAGCCTCTTATTGTCACTGGTAGTTACTCCCCCAAAGATGACATTGATAGATCCTTTGGGGTGCTGAAAGCCACCGGTGTCCTGTGGGGATCCTCAGCTGTCTTCTTGCCTTTGTCTTTCTTGTTCTTATTGAAGTCGGAGTTCAAGCCTCGCTCCTTGAGCTGTCGGCAGTGCCTTGCTTGATGTCCACCTTTCAGATGGAAAGGGCAGGGTGCGTCGAGTAAGTCATCAAAGTTGAATGGCTTGTTTCCCTTCTTCTGAGGCTCCATGGCAGCAACAGCATTATCTCCTGCCCTTTTCTGGGTATTTTTGCTGGTGGTGCCTGGTTGCCCTCTCAGTTTGTTTCCTCCTCGATCACCTTGCGTGTTTCTATTGGGGAAGCATTCCTGTGGCGTTCCTCTGTCGCCATCTTGGAGCTTACAGCCCGATGGAACTCGTCAGCGGTGGTCGGGTCCTGCTTGATGAAATCTTTGTAATTGTACCTTTCGCGCAAATACCGTTGCAAAAAGGTCAATTACTTCTCTGTCTATGATGTCGGATACTATAGAGCGGATTTCTGAGAATCGTCTATAGTATTCCCGCATTGATTCGTTTTTCTGCTGCTTGCAGGTTCTGAGCTTAGTCTGGGGATCTGATCTCTCTAGGACACGCAAAGTTTTCAACAAAGATACGATGTAGTTGTTCCCAGGATTCGATGGACTCGGGTTTAAGCCTATCAAACCAAGCAAGCGGCATTGTCTCTAGAGCCATTGGGAGGTAGAGTGCTTTGACGTCGTTGCTTCCACCCTAGCTCGACTGCTTGAGCATACAGCCTGAGCCACCGTTTAGGTTCTGTCTTCCCGTCGTACTTTGAGTAATTCCTGGGTTTGAATTTTCGCGGGAACGAAACCGCTCGAAGCCTTTGGGAAAAGCAGGGGAAGCGATCAACTGCATCGGATGCTGCAACTGTGACTCCTCTGTATGAAGATTCGGCTCCTCCCTTAGCTTGGTCGGGTACTTGGTGGCCCAGACGGCTCCTTGCTGGGATACGACCGAGTCGTTCTTGAACCGCCGGCCGCCTCTGGCTTGGGTGAGATGAAGCTTGCTCGTCAGCTAGGGATTCAAGATTCCGCCTTGAGTTGGAGTGCGGTAGTCTGAAGCATGACCAGTCGGCGATCTTCATCAGGGGTGCAGTGGTCTTGGCTCCCATCTCCGTAGCTAGAGCTAGTATATTTTGATAGGGAGTCTGGAAGACTTTATGGCCGGACCCTCATGAACTCGGGTTCAAGGTGCGAGAACAATCAGGGCACCGTCTGTTAAGATCACCCTGGGAGTGATTCTCTTTAGTGCGAGCTTGACGCTCAGCCTCTGCTTCCAGATGCCTCCGGGTGTTGTATTCTTCTAGTCGTGCTTGTAGCGATCTACAGCTTCCTTGCGGTGATTGCTCGCCTTCTGCAGCTTCCTTAGCTTGATTCCTTCGATTCTTTCAGCCTTCAAGGACTCGATTTCCCCGGGTCCTTCCGGATCATTGTCTGAAATCATACTCAGAGTTTCATCGTCTTGAAAGACATCTGGTGGGTTTGGCGGTCGTAAGATGACTGATGCTCCGCCATGAAGACTTCACGAGTGTAGCCCTGGTTTGATGATCCCGGTGTTACTGATTCCAAAGTAAAGTGCTGGAGATTAGTTCCGTTGTGAGTCGTGTTCCTCAAAGGAGATGATGTCCATGCTGGTATGAAAGTTGCTGGTCAATTGTGCCAACCATCTAGCCGGGGCAAGCTGAATAGGCCAATGGACAATGTTACCCCCCTTTGGTAGAGCTGAAGACGAGTCCGTGTTGTTGAGCTCCCGTCAAAGGTATCTGTTGATACTCTTGAACTTTGCACCAATCAGGTCCTGAAAGTTTTCAGCAGAGTTCCACAGCCTGAAGGTGAAGCCATAGCAGGTATCCGGGTCCACTTCTTCAGGGTTTGAGTTGATGTAGGAGTCGGATGTCTCTGTATGGTCCCTAGGGTTCTGCGGGTCTTGGATTGCTAATTTGCTAGGCTCTGGACGAGATCTTCTCTTTGGCGTGGCTTGCAGCTTTGATTCAGTATCAAGCTTCCTATGCAGCTTTCTTGATCATCCGATGCAAGTCCATGAGCCAAAAATGAAAATTGACCCCGCCGAGAACATGTTGTCGTGGTTCGTCGGGCTCTTGGTCGTCGAATCGCCAAAAGCCCCTACATGGCGCGCCAGCTGTCAGTGTTTGTTAACGGCAACTCGTCTTGAGTAATCTCAGACGATTTGTTCGGTGGGGATCGGCGTTCGTAGGACTCGGCGAGTACACTGGGACAACAATTTATACTGGTTCAGGCCGCTAAATAGCTTAATACCTTACGTCCAGTGTGGTGTGTGCCTTGTGTATTGCTATGATTCAATGTTCGATTATCTAGACCTGCGCCCCGGTTCCCCTTATATATCCGAGTGAGCCTCAGCGCAGACCGAGTCCTAGCCGGTTACAATATTGGAGTCCTATTCTATTCTAATTACAGGACTTCCTTTTACAACTCGGCTAAGTTACAAACTAGAGTCCTAATCCAAGTACAACTTCGTTACAAGTCTTCGGATCTCTATAGCCATTCTGGATAGTCGGAGTAATCATCGATAGATGATATCTCTGACATCCGGTTCCGTCAACCGTCTAAGAATTCCCAAGGATGCGGCTGCCCTAGCAACCCCCTTCATATATATAGGCGCACATCCGAGACCAAAACACCCTTACATTAAGCACTCGACCCAAATACCCCCCAGGGGTAAAACCGTCCAGTCTGGTCAATCTTCTTCATCTGACGGCCACGCCCGCACATCCGGTAGCTTCGCCTCGACGCGACGTCCCTGATGCCGCCACGTGCCGTCACGTCGACCACCGCGCCTTCCTCGTGGATAGCTTCGCTGCCACGCCAGCCTCTCCACGCCGCCATGCGTCGACCGTCCTTTCGGACCACCCCCGGTTTTGAGGCCCAAATCGTAAACCCGCCAGCCCAGGTTTTGAGGCCAAACCTGGCAAACCGTCCACCCCGAGTTTTGAGGCTCAAACTGAAACCCGCGAGCCCAGGTTTTGAGGCCCAACCTAGAAACCGTCCTCGCCGAGTTTTTGAGGCCCAAACTCAGAAATGGGCCACCCCAGGTTTTGAGGCCCAAACCTGGAAACCGTCGATTGTAGCTTTTTGAGGCTCAGCTACCGAACCCGCACCGTTGACGGGATGTGGTTCGCACACCCCAACCACCGGCACCGATGCCGATACATGTCCAGCCTCCACGCCGGGACAACGCCTTCACCTTCCTTCTTGACTTGGCCGACGGCACTTGCGCCACACGCAAGCCCGTGTCCGCCTCCATCCAAGTGCCACGACGCCATCATCTTCCTCCCGACTCGGCCGATGCATCGCACATCCCTATGTGCTCTCCGCTCGCCGATGCCACGTGCCAACTACCACAGCTGGTCCTCATGGCCCTCTGGTCCGTCAGTCCAAGCCTCACGTTCGCCCTTCACCGCTCTGTACATCGGCATGGCTTCGTCCGCCGCAGCACACGCCCCATCCTTCACCGCTCCCGGTCCGTCAGCACGGCACATCTCTACTTGACCTTCACCTCGCCATTGACCACTGTATCCAAGCTCACCCTGCACATCACAACAGCCAAGAGACACATGTCCGCACCGCACACCAACATAAACACCACAACTCAACGCCACCGGTTAGTCATAGACATTAAGCCATAGCGATTATGGACTAAACCGGGAAAGCCTCAAACCTTCCTCATCAAAGGCAATCATTCATCATATATGTTCTCAAGCTTACCTCTTGCTCGTCCTCGAGCAGCATGGACTTGAAATAATCTTGGAAACTCTGTGTTTTTGTTGTGTATGCCCATATTATTTTCATCATCATGGAATTGGTAGCCTTCCTTGCACTCAAGATTAGAACAAAGACCCAAGAAAGAAGGTTGTCTTTCCCTTGCCTATTTTGCTAATCAAGATATGTGGAGTTTTTGCAAGTTTTTTTCAAAAGAAAGCATGCTTAGTAACTTCTGTGGCCTCAATCACTCATATGTGTATGTGGAAATGGAAGAATATCCTCTCACTAAGACTTTATGTGGGGTTAATGGTAGGATAAAAGTGAGCATGCAATGGTAGCATAATTTTGCCAAGTTAGACAATGGAGCAAAGGAGCAACAAGTCATAGGTTCAGACCAGGAATGTGCAAGTGTGTGGTATTTATTATGGCTAATACTTTCATGGCATTTCTCCTTTCTATCTCATTTGTGGGATCATGGCTATGAATGAGAGCATTGCTCTTTTGGATATTCTCTTCTTTCTAGAGCACTTGCTCTTTTGAATTTTCTTTCTAGAGCACTTGCTCTTTTGAATATTCTTTTCTTTCTAGAGCACTTGCTCTCTTTGAATTTCTTCTAGAGCACTTGCTCTTTTTTTTGAATGAATGATTGTAGCCATGTCCCTGAGATTTCATTATGGAGCATGATATTTTGCCATGAAGTATTCCTAACAATGAATGGAAATAAAGGCATGTTGTGTGCGTATTCTTAGTGTAAGAATAGCACTATATAGGTGGGGGCCAGTGATTCTTGGTCTAAAGATAAGACAAGTTTCTCTACCATGACTATCAACAAAAGTCTAACTAGCTCAACACTAACATGCAGCAAGTGGAAGCTCCTCTCTAAGAGTAAAATTATTTGGCTTTGGTAGGACTTTCTTTGCCACAGAAGTACTTAGAGCAAGTTTTTAAATTTTTCAAAATAATTACTCCACAAACTTGACTTGCTCAAGTCAAAGTAGAAACTTACTTCCCCTTTACTTAGTCTAATGCTCATGTCAAGTTTAGTTCTAGCATACGTTCTACCATGATAACTCTAATGCATGGCATACATTTTTTTATTAGAAAGACTTACGATGGAGCGTCTCATTTATTTATTATTTATTTATTATATATATATATTTAAATGAAGATTAACTAAGATAAAACTCAAAATTTAAATTACTGAAATAAAAATAAAACTGACATAAATAAAGATGGCAGTGATACTTACCTCGATGACGGGGGTCCTCCCCCAAGCTGGCTTTGGCGTGGTTGGGTTACATCCCCTCCCTGACGACGGTACATGTCGTCCCAGTTCTGCTGGTTCTGCTGCAGGAGAGAAGAAATATTACCCAGTTCTCCACCAGTTTCCTGGCGGAATTCCTGGAAATTTTGGTTCAAGTTGTTCAAGTCCTGGCGGATTTCGGCAGTATCCATGGTGAGTCCATTCATTTGGTGCTGAAGATATCCCATATCGCGCATCCACTCGTCCTGATGAAAGGACGAATGGCGAGCGGCCTATGGCGAGATCCCCTATGGAAGAACTCATCACCACGGCCAGTTACCGGGTGGATCGTCCCAAGGAATGGGTTGAACTCCCCAACTGGGATGAGTGAAAGGACGCCTCCTACGGTATTCCCACCGCGAATATTGCGGTTGTTGCCAATTGATCCTCCTGCTTGGTGCGAGCCAGGGGTGTCAATGACCATAGTATGCTGCTCCTTCATACTGCCCTGCATGGAAAGGGTCAAACTCCTGTGCCGCTGCTCTGGCTCTTGTGGCCTCTTCTGCTGCACGGTCTACGCTCGCGTCCTCCTCCTGGGAACCTGCATGATGTTTTCTCGGGCCAACCTGCGGTTTTGCTCTGCCTCGGTTTCCAGGGCCAAAAGTAATGTTGGTGCATTCACCAACCAAGTGACATGTCAGGAAGAGCGATTTTATTCACATAATCTTGATAGATCATGTGAATTTCACCGGTCTCCTGGTTCTCACGCAAGAGGTGTCCTTGCGAGAATTGCTCCATGGTCAAAAGGTCTTGGTCACTAGGAATGTAGGAGTATATAACGGTGTTCAACAGACCCATGTTAAAAGCCAGTCTAGTTATCCATGATGTCATTTCAATATTTCCAGTGCGTTGATTAAATTTAGACCAGTAGTCTGCCATGGCCTTGGTGGGTGATACTTTTATGTGGTTAACTAGAGCATAAAGCAGCAACATTTCGGCTTTTAATTGGTCTCAAGTCAGGTCTTGGAAAGAGTGTGATACTAATATATTTGTGGAAAAACCTGAGCGTGGGGTTGTGGATTTACTTGTACGGGCAGCCTGGGTCTCTGTTCCCAGCAATGCTTTTCCAAAAATCATTTCTATTGAAACCCGTACAAGCAGATTCTAGGTTTAGTAAGCATGAATCATCAAAATTTAAATGCTTGCTAAACGCCCCCACGAAAGAGTGTGCTCTTCATTAAAGAAGCCGGAATGTTATGTGAGTAGCAGACAATTGCATGGTACTAGCTAGAATTCCATTGTGAGGGGAAGGATTCCCTCCTCATTAACCATCCATGCATCATCCCATCCTAGGGTTCGAGAAATATAGAGAAACTCACTGTCCATACCAGTGCGACGTAGCAAGTCGTCGTCGATGCGGCGGGTGTGAACGAACACCCTCTCACTGAGGATGTTCCGGGCCTGTCGTTCCCGATCACTCTGCCAGATGATATCATTGACGGAGTTCAGGATGCGGATGGTCGGTCCGGCCTGGTGTGTGAACGGAGAGTTCCGATCCACCGATATTTCGTTGGTGGATGGACTCATCACTCCCAGCAAAGCGAATGTGGGTGTTTGCTCTTGACGAACTTCCCTCACCCTTACTGTTCTTCTTCTTGCCGGTGAAGAAGTTCTTGAGAGGGCCATGACTTCTTGCTAGTGCTCAAGATGGCTGATATTTTTGTGTTTTGAGTGAGTTGTGAGAACTTGCATGGGGTGTGGGTAGTATTTATAGGCTGAGGATGGAAGGGCGCTACCCCACATTGCCCATTTTTGCCTGCAACCGACACATGAGGTTTCCCTCGTAATGTCCACTGAAATTCCAAGTGGGGATAAAGTAGTCGGGTCGGTGCAAAGTGAAAGAGTGTAACCTCCTAAATGGGGCAAGTGAGCTGGAAATTTCAGAGAACAATTTCTTCATCCTGGTCATACTTTATACCAAGGATGGTGGGAAACTTACTCGGAGCAGTTTTCTACCGAAATGTGGAAATAGAGAGGTGGCGGGCGCCACCCTCCTTGGCTGAATTTCACTCCAACTCATCCCTCCTTTCACCTAGTGCTCTCCTTGTCACTCTCCATCACATGTGCACCAGTATTTTTGGTGTGAAGATGTGTCAAAAGGTGGAGTGAAGAGGGGGAGACATGGGGAGACATGGGAGTGAGTGATTGCATTGAAATGAGGAAAGTCATGGTCTCCCTTGGTGTTTATTTGGGTCTAGGAGGTAGGTGTAATAGTCTAGAGATTGGCTATTG
This sequence comes from Coix lacryma-jobi var. lacryma-jobi, assembly GCA_009763385.1. Classification (NCBI taxonomy): domain Eukaryota; kingdom Viridiplantae; phylum Streptophyta; class Magnoliopsida; order Poales; family Poaceae; genus Coix; species Coix lacryma-jobi. The sequence goes on from VDCT01000881.1 coordinate 33,687, forward strand.
CTCCCTAGTGCACCCTAGGATGGCGGGCGCTAGCTGGGGTGGCGGGCGCCACCCCTATGGCTGCCCTAAGCCCCTAGGTGCCACCTAATCACTCTAGTAAACATCTACTTTGCAGAAAATTAATTTGCTTAAGTAAAAACGAAAATTTAAATGGGGGATAAAGACTTACCTTAGCCTAACTTACCTTGGTTAGCCGCTTTGGATTCCCGATTAGTGTCGCCTTCACGGTGGTTGTGGTGCAATGTCGGCACCGACGAACATTGATGACGAGTGTTTTTCCGGTCGCGGTGTGAACTCGAATTTCTCCTCCTTTCCACTGATGTGGAGCTGAATTTCTCCAGCTCCTACATCAATGGTGGCTTTGCAGTGCTCACAAATGGCCGTCCCAAGATCAATGGCGTCCTGTGGTCGGGATTAATATCCAGAACCCGAAATCCACCGGGACAAAGAGATTCCAGATTTTACCGGAATATTCTCTGCTATTCCCGCGGGATATCGGAGCGATTGATCGGCTAGCTGCAACACATAGAAGTAGGGGACAAGGTATGATGATTTAATTTATCATATATTACCTTGGGCATGATGTTGACGCTTGCTCCCCGATCACAGAGTGCATGCTCGAAGTGCTGCTCTCCAATTGAACATGCGATCGTTGGGTTTCCTGGGTCCTTCTTCTTTTCTGGGAGTTGGTTTTAAAATGACCGCACTGCAATCTTCGGTCAATTTAACACATCCCTACTTGGAATTGGTTTCTTCTTATTGAGCATGTCTCTCAAATATTTTGCATAAGTTGGAACCTGCATAGCGTCAATAAATGGCACATGTATATATAATTTTTGAATTACCTCGACGAATTTCTTGAATTGGTCATCTTCTGTCGGATTTCTGTTTCGATCTGGAAAAGGTAATACATGTGTATCATAGAATTCATGAGGAGCAGTTCGTACCTTGGATGAAGGTTCAGCTGGGTCTCCTCTTCTTCGTCATCTCTTGAAATTAACAATATTTTTCTTTGCAAGCAGTATTACTACTAGGAACTAAATTAGGATGAGGTGGATCATGAGTGGATTTACCACCTCTCGTGGTTACAGCTTTTACCTCTCATAGTATTTAATTTGAGATTTAATGTTATCTACTTTTTGCTCTAATCTCTTATTAAAATTAATTTGTTCGTTAAATGCTTCAGAAAAATCTTTCAGTTTAGCAAAATTCCTTCTAACATTTTATCATGTTCAATTAATTTATTATTTATGCTATCATTAATTCTACCTTTGATTAGAAACTAATTTTCCAATAGGAGAATTAATACGGAGGTTTGAGGCATACCTTTATTATTCCATTGTTGGATCATTGGAATTGAGGTTCTCCGTAGCCACCATTATTAAGAAGGGATTTGACATCCTCTTTCTTAATTTCTACTTGACCTTCACTTGATGAAGTGACTCTTTGCTTGGCGTAGTACTCCTTTGTAGCACGATCTCTCTTCTCATTTATCCTTTGCTCTAGCAATTTTACCATAGTTTGCAGGGTAACAGAATCAGCTTGCTTAATTTCAAACATACCTCTAGCACGTTTTTCTGTCCATCCTTGATTTGCCACCATTGTCTCGATCAATTTGGTTGCCTTCTCTACAGTGAGAGAGAGGTATGCACCTCCGGTGGCAGCATCAATGTGTTGTCGAGATTCTTGCTGGAGTCCATGGTAGAAGCTCTGGATCTAGTACCAGTCTTGCATACCATGGTGAGGACAGTATTTAACATACTCTTGTAGTCTCTCTCCCAAGCTTCAGTGATTGTTTCTTTCGTCTCCCTGTCCAAAGTTGGAAATCTTGCTACGGAAAAGAATAGTCCGACTTATCGGGCAGAACTTGTTGAGGAATTGATCCGCGCATCTCACCCACGTCAGCAGGTGTCCAGAGTTGAAGAGGAACCACTGCTTCCTTTTTTCCACTAATGAAAATGGAAAGAGACGAAGTCTGATGGCATCCTGCGAAACTCCCTGCACAGAAATTGTACTACATATCTCCAGAAATTCCGGAGGTGAGCGTTGGCATCCTCGAAGGTTTGCCATTAAATGCAATAGCTTGAGCCATAGGTATTAAGTGAGGTTTAAGCTCAAAATATACGTTACTAGTAGAAGGTAACACTGGAATGTGAGCAAGAGTAGGCATGGAATACTCACAGAGTGTTTTGGTCGACCTCGATGTTGATTGATCGTTGGAGCAACTTGGTTCGTCAGTCACTTTTGACTGGGATTCTTGTCTCAACGAACTCCTCTCACGAAGCTCCAGGTTCTTCCTCGGAGGATTGAGATTAGCTCTCGCCCTCCTAAGAATGGCCTCAAGATCTTCTTGATAGTCGCTCGAAAGATTGAATCCGGCCATGACTACTTGAACGATCACAAACAACGAACAATATATCCGCTAGAACTACGGGGGTTAATTCAATAGAAATCACAAGAATTAATTCTAGCCAATTGCTTCCCCCCGGCAACGGCGCCAGAAATGGTTGTTGACTCTTGCTACGTCGTCACTAGGAGTAGACTATGGAATCTATCCCCGGCAACGGCGCCAAAAAGGTTTGTTGATACTTCTTAATGTAAGAAGTATAACTAACTATTCGTATGACTATTGGTAGGTTCCGCAAGCGCACAGAATAAGTCTATTGTAGCACTTCACCGGGAGTAACCGAGTATCGTATTTATTTCCACAGGGAAGCTACTATGGCAGAACTAACAATAGGACCGCTATGAACAACTAGTGATTCTAGCAGGGTTGATTGAAAAGTATGAATGGGGGTGGTTTCTACACTACTAAAAAGAAAAGAAGACTAACTATTACTAACCTAAATCGGCGGGGTCTGGCCGATGAACAGATTAATGTTTTCCTACACACTTACGATCACAACTAACTTAGCAATAAAGGTTTTATCTAGTTCTTCGAACCGTACACACCCTCTGGACTATTTACCTCAGACGTGCACAACGAGGTTTTATGATTTAGGAACTAACCCAACTACGTGGTGGAATTCAAGGCTCCCAGGGCTGTCACCATCTGTTTGCTACCACAGCTATCCGGGGGCTAGCCACTAAGGTATAGGTCTAAGCACCGCGCGCTTACACTAATATATACTACTCTAATCTTGCGTCCAAAACTAGAGCACTGATTACTCAGCGAAGAACCCAAACTAGATATAAACTAAATACTAAGTTATCTATGATCGAAAGCACTCAACAAGAACAATAAGTAAGAACTTAAAGTAAATGCTGAAAGTAGAAGAACACTAAGATAAATGAAGGAAGACATGGAATTATACCAGAGACTTGGAAGATCCTCTATTACAACTCCAGCTCTTCTCTTCTACACTCTCGCTCTCACTCTAAGTCTCTCAACTAGAGTGTTCTTCACCAGAGCTTCGCTTACAAGAGAGTGGGACTAATGAGGTGAGGTCTGAGTACAAATGAGCTTGGGGGGTCCTATTTATAGCCTAAGGGACCTAGGGCGTACTTATGGACCTAGGGTTAGGTCAGGGGAGTGAGTGTGGTGGTGGGCGCCAACCCTAGGTGGCGGCCGCCACCCCCTGGCCCTTGGATCCACCGCCTCTTCACCAACGGCATCCATGAGGTCCTCCAAGTTGGTTTGGGGTCGGTTAGGGTTGTCCAATAACCGTCACATGGCAATTAGGCCATGATCCATGTGACGCTGCTTCTTAGCCCTTGGATGAACTGACTTAGGTGAGCAACAGCTGCAAATGAGTGTGGGGTGCTTCCCCTGGATCAGTGATGTGGCAGGGGGGACTTTGGGCTTCTCCCCCCTGGCGGCCGCCAGCTAGGGGTGGCGGGCGCCACCCCTCCTTGGCCCAAAGTGAGCCCAGGCAAGTGGGCTTGCTTCCTGGTGGGTCCATTTGGTCATTTTGCTCAAAAACCCTGAAATTTCCTACATTCAAATAAAACTCAAGGACATGTGGAAATCGTTAGTTTATAAAAGGTTTTTGGTTGATTTTAGGTCCTTGTGTTGCGTTATATGACCTTGTTGATGCTAAGAATATGACACTTAGTGAGCGTCAACAAACGCATTAGAATGCTAAACTGCTAGTCCCTCAAGATAGAGGCATAGAGGCTCAACACAACTAGCAGACTCGATATCAATCACAAAACAGCCAAAAATTGGTGAAAACAGCTAGTTCCTCAAGACAAAGGCACATAGGCTCGACGCAACTAGCTGAAGGGTCCATACCAATCGAAAATACCAAGAAAAAACTGTTAGTCCTTCAAAAGAGAGGCAAAAATAGCTCAACACGACTAGCAGGCTCGATACCGACTGAGAAAACACAAGGAGAAGCTCAAAATCAAACGGAGCACAAACACTCAGAGCACATGGAGAAGCAACAAAGCAAAAGCGATCCCCCTGAAAGCAAGCCTATATACAAAAGCTATGCAACAAAGCTCGTGACACAATTACACTCCGTACCAAAAGATGGATACCATTGAAACACATAAAAGACCTAATTGAAGGAGGACATAAAGAGCTAAACTCCCCCTAGCTCAAAGCTCTCCCCAAAAGGAGGACATAAAAGACACAAACTCCCCCTTGCAAACAGCTTCCCCCCCTTGACAAAAGGGAACATGCTGAGGGGTTTTGACTTTTTTCACAAGTTGACACACAACAGACAACAGTCATCAACCAAAAGCATATGGGGGCAATGAAAAGCATTGAAGTGACCACAAGGTGTATCGGAGTTGGGGGTATGTACACTAAGCTAAAAATGCATGATATGTGCAATGCAACAACTTCAAGTGTATAACAATCAGAATAAAAAGATGCTCAAAAGGGTGCTGCCCTGAAAGTGTAGCAATCAATACAAATGCTAGCAAAGGCTCAAACTGATTAAATGCATACGAATATGAACAATAGAGCATATTTTCAGTTTTAAGCCATTCAAAAGGAGTTCACCACTAAAATAGCACTAAGCATGAAAAGACAGGAAATCAACCAAGTGCTAACTCAAGTATACAAGGTGAACTACCCCTAGCCAAAGTTCAATCATCACGCCATAGAATGAAACATCGACTTGTGTCATTATCAAATTTTATCGGAATTTGCAGCGGTATTAACACAAGTTCAAATTAAAAGCATGTGGTTGCGAGAGGTTGAAAGCATGGTCATTTCCTAACTTTTCAACCAGGCTAAGCCTATGCAAGAAAAGCAATCAGAAGCTTAAAACACCGGTTTCGGTCTTACACTACACGACTCAAGTTTAACTCAAATGTGCAATGAGAAACAGTCTCAAAACTGTGATGTGCTGACACATGCAATCCCATCTCGATCTTTTCATTTCACTAATACTTGGATCACATTTTAAGCACAATTTAAATATGAACAATCCAAGCAAGTGAATGACTCAGTTCAAGAGACATAGCAACTAGCATACAAAAGATAGCACGTGATCTCAACACATCCTACCCATGCTAGTTGCCAATCTCAATGGTGAACAAATTAATTGTTTCATAGTTGATTAATCAAGTTCACCATTTGCAAAAATACCTTAGCTCATAACATGTATCAAGTGATCAAAAGGAGCCTAAGCTACAAGCACCATCATGAATGAACAGGGCATACCAAAAAATGATATCTGATGTTGTGATGCTTTGTTTGCTGTGAAATTGTTATGGTAGGCTCCTCTGGTCATGTGTGTGCCGTGATAAAAATTTCAGATTTATTGGTGCATGTATGATTTAGTTATGAATTTATCTTGTTCTCGGCTCAATAAATGGATTAAATGAATTGTGGCAAATGTTGCATTGCATGTAATATAAAAAGTGGTTCCACTGCCTTCCTATGATGAAGTTATAGCTTGGATAATTTTATGGTGGCCATGTGTTTGCAGAAAATATGATTTATAGAATTTTGTTGCTCTCACATGCATATTAGTAAATAGAACTTGCCCTGTTTTTAATAAATAAATAAATACTTGAGCATGTAATTTTTTTTACAGTGTTTATGATTTGATATTGTCTATCACCTGTAAAAATATGAGCTCCAAATGAGGTGTTAACAACATCACTTAAAGTAATGCCCATGTTTGCTAATTATTTAATTAATGGAAGCTTAGTGATAAGATGAACATATATATGTTTATATGTTTGCCTTGTTGCATGTTGATCTGAGATAAATGATGTGTGATCATGTTCATGAATATTAGAAGTGTTTTTATAGGTCATATATGTGCTCTCTTGTTAATCAAATAACTATGAAGCAAGTTTGTTAAATTTCTGAAATGTGGCTGCATGTGCAGTTTCTGTTGTGGTAATTAATTCGTAATGTAAATGATATTTTCTGTAGATTTGGTGTATACAAAAGTTGTAGATAACTTCCTTATATTGCTTGTCCTGAAATTTTATGATTTTAGGCCAAGTGGTTTAGGAGTTATAGATTTTGAAGTTTGCTGTCAGGTTTTGCATGTTTTCTGTGTAGATCTGAAGAGTGAACTATTTGGCTAATTTAACATATGAATCTGAGAACACAAGGTTGATATGTGCCCTTGTGGTTCCCATCCTGAGTGATGAGTGATCGATCAACGGGCAACATGTCTCTTGGCTGTGTGATGTGCAGGTGCGGAGTTCGGGCAGTGGTCGAAGGTGAGGTGAAGGACAGTAGGGACGTGCCGTGCCGACGGACTGGGAGCGGTGAAGGGCGGACATGGAGCTTGGAGGTCCGATGGACCGGGCGACCTGAGGACCAGCTGTGGTAGCTGGCACGTGGCGTCGACAAGCAAGAGCACATGGGGATGCCGCTGCATCGGCCGAGTCGGGAGGAAGGTGATGGCGTTGTGACACTTGGCGGGAGGCCGAGAAGGATGGCGAATGCACTGTGCCCGGCGTGGAGGCTGGACATGCTCCGGCAACGGTGCTGGAATTCGGGGTGTGCGAACCACATCCCATCTACGGCACGGGTTCGGTAGCTGAGCCTCGAAAAGCTAACCCTCGACGGTTTCCGAGTTTGGGCCTCAAAACTCGGGGTGCCGTTTTCTGAGTTTGGGCCTCAAAACTCAGCGTGGACGGTTTCCAGGTTTGGGCCTCAAAACCTGGACGCGCGGGTTTCTGAGTTTGGGCCACAAAACTCAGCCTGAGGACAGGTTCCCGGTTTCGGCCTCAAAACCGGGGAAGGCCCAGTTTCCCAGTTTCGGCCTCAAAACCAGGGGGAGGTCCGCAAAAAGGACGTCGACGCGTGCGGCGTGAAGAGGTTGGCGCGGCGGCGCAACTATTCGCGATGTAGGCGCGGAGGTCGATAGGGTGGCACGTGCGGCATCCTGAGGCTTGCGTCCAGGCGAAGCTAAGGATGAGGTGGGCGCGTGGCCGTCGGATCGGCTATCAGCAGAGTTGGACCGGGATACCCCTAGGGTTGGTCGATTCACTCTTGTATCTAGGAGTAGAATGGGATTATTGTTTTAGGCTATAAATAAGAGAGGCACCCCTCCTCTCTCTCTATCCTTGCAGTCATTTGTTCCTGAGCTCTCTCTCTCTAGCCCTCTGCTTAGGTTCTAATCATTCCTCGCTGCAAGCGATCCGCAGACGAAAGTCATACCTCTGTGTATTTGGATCTTTTGAGGAATCGAGACTGTATTCTCGTTATGTCCCGTGTGGAGGAATTTCGGCTGAAATCAAATCGTGTCTTGTGTGTTGTGCTCTTCACGTTTTGGTTTTTCATCTCCCGGAGAATTGTCTCGTTCTTCCTCTCTGCGAGATGGTTTTTGATTCCACTTGAGTCAACTCGTTCTTGGTCATGAGATCCTTCTTTCCTCCGAAGGAATTCTACTGTAACCTCACGAATCCATAGATTGGGTCGGTTTAGTGTTCGTTCTTCTTTTCTTCCCCCTTTCCGGTGATCTTCGGATTTCTCTCAATTGACTTGGTTTGGTGCGATGATTTCTTAGGATTAGCACCCCAATACGTAGAGGATCACTTTGGAGAAGTTTGATCGAAGCCCCTTTTGATTTGGTGGAGTTCCGATCGATTTGCCCTTTTATCCCGAGCAGAATTGTGCTTTCTGTTCATCCGCGGACAGTCCGCGCCCCATGCGGCGGACAGTCCGGGGATCAGGATTTGGCTGGTTCAGTCAGGTGCAGACCCCTGACTGTTCACTGTCGAGTGAACGGCGGACAGTCCGCGGTACAAACCCGCGGACAGTCCGGAACCTGTCCAGTAGACTTGCAGCACTGTTTGGTTTCTGCGTTTTAGCCGGCGGACAGTCTGGCTCCTAGTCATGGACAGTCCGGGACTCAACGGCGGACAATCCGAGACTCTGACCCCGGACAGTTCGTGAATGTGCTGATTGTGGAGTTTTGTTCCGTGGCTTTGGCAATTGGTTTTGGAGTTTCTCCGGAGGTTCCGCTGTACCACTAGACATCTCCTAGGGTATCCACCTACTCGTAGGTCGCGAACTCTCCGGTCGTTTCGAGTCTTCGCTTTTGGGGTGATTTTCTGGGACAAGGGCCATACTATTCACGAGTTGAATTTGAGGCTCCCATTCACCCCCCCCCCTCTGGTCGCTAATCGGGTCCTTCAATTGGTATCGGAGCTGGTTAAGGGATCTTCTCTACCTTAATCGGTTTCAGATCCGAAGGGCGACATGGAACGAGGGAACGACAAGGCTCTGTGGTTTGATGGAACGAACTATCCCTATTGGAAGATTCGGATGCGTGCTTATCTCAACAGCATCGGATCTTCTGTCTGGGAGATATGTGAGAATGCTGAGTATGTAGTCCTTGTGGCTCGTCTGGGTCAGATCCAGATTGACCAACACGAGGCCAACTCCAAGGCTCGTAATGCTCTTTTGGCCAGCATCTCCCTTCTTGAGTTCGAGCATGTCTCTGAGCTTGAGACGGCACGAGAGATCCGGGTGAAGCTTCAGAGCTATCACGAGGGGATCGCTCAAGTCAAGACCAGACTCTTCGAGACGTACAAGAGCGAGTACGAGAACTTTGTTCAGTTGGAGGGAGAGACGATTGACGCCATGTTCGCTCGTTTACAAACGATTGTGAACAAGATGCGTGCCAATCGGGCTAACCTACCCTATGACGATCATGAGAGGGCTCTCAAGTTGCTATACGCCCTGGATCGGAGGGTATGAGAGGTGAAGGTGTCGGCCATCATAGAGTCAACATCTTATGACACCCTCACCGTGGACGAGCTATTCAGCAAGCTCAAGTCCACCGAGATCGATCACCTAACTCAGGCCAAGCTGAAGAACCATCTTCACATACCATGGCTTTGGTCTCAGGCATAGGTGGATCGACTTTCTTTGCTGACCCTTCCCCTCCTCTGTTTTCTTTGTCATCTTTGCTTACAATCACGGAGGAGCAGTTGGAGGCGGTTGGAGACGACGAGCTCGCCCTCGTCATCACCTGGTTCTCGCGGTTTCACAACAACCGCCTGAATCGCCGGCGTGGTGGCGCACGCGAGGGCTGCTACAGTGTGGTGACCTAGACCACTTGATGGCGAACTGCCCTAAGAACGACAAGAACTTCCCCGGCAGGAACCGCAACTCCAGGCGCAAGGGCAAGCTGGAGAACAAGGACGGGAAGAAGAAGAAGGGCAGCTACCGCCGAGAGGACATGGAGAAGGCTTTCGACGCCGGTCAGCGCGCCTTCCTCGCCACCATGAGCGACGGCGAGAAGACCTTCGACAGCGACTCCAGCGACAATGGGTCCGAGCACAAGACTGAAGAACGCTTCAACGGACTCTGCTTCTTTGGCCACTCCTCCAAGGGTCTCTGCACCATGGCCTTGGACGAAGAGGACGCCAAATGCCAGGCAAAGGACGCCGACACCGACGACGACGACGATGACGACGATGCTTCCAGGTAGATCAACCTTTTCTCTTGTCGATCGTCTTACCGTGAGCGTGATTCTCTTGTCGACATAGTTCTCGCTCAGTACAAGCAACTCAAGCGAGCTATCCGAGAGCGCAATGAGTTTAAGGAAAATGAATGAGGTGCTTAGGAGCTTGAGTTAGCTAGGTTTGAGGTGAAGGTGACTGATGTGGAGGAGTGTGAGGAGTGCATGATGCATATGACAAACTTTGCCACCTTGCAAACCAAGTATGCCTCTTTGATTGAGGTGTATGATGAGCTGACGAGTAGGCTAGACTTGGTAGGTGATTGCAAAGAGTGTCCCTCCCTGAAGAAGTTGCTGGAGGAAGTGAAGGCAAGGTCCTTCCTGCTTGGTGCGTGCAAGCTTTGTCCTAGCTTGCGAACTGAGTTGTCAGAAGTTAATGCCAAGTTTGCTGAAGCCTTGAAGGCCAGCTCAGTTAGCACTTTGTCCGCTCAATGGTGAGCGATGCGTGGGGATGGAGCTTGAGATTGCCAACTGTCAGCATGATAGGATGCAAACCGAGGAGGAAAACACATACCTTCGGTCCATCCTGAGTTGGGTGTCATGCAGTAAGCCGCAGTTGGGCATGATGATCAGTTAGTTCTGAGAACACAAGGTTGATATGTGCCCTTGGGTTCCCTTCCTGAGTGATGAGTGATCGATCAACGGGCAACATGTCTCTTGGTTGTATTGATGTGTAGGTGCGGAGCTCGGGCAGTGGTCAAAGGTGAGGTGAAGGTCAAGTAGGGACGTGCCGTTCCGACGTACCGGGAGCGGTGAAGGGCGGACGTGGAGCTTGACCGACGGACCAGGAGACCTAAGGATCAGCTGTGGTAGCTAGCTGGCACATGGCGTCGACAAGCAAGAGTACATGGGGATGTGCGGTGCATCGGCCGAGTCGGGAGGTTGCCCGGCGTGGAGGCTGGACATGCTCCGGCATCGTGCTGGAACTCGGGGGTGCGAACCACATCCCGTCTACGGCTCGGGTTCGGTAGCTGAGCCTCGAAAAGCTACCTCGCGGTTTCCGAGTTTGGGCCTCAAAACTCGGGGTGCCGGTTTCCGAGTTTGGGCCTCAAAACTCGGAGGACGTTTCTAGGTTTGGGCCTCAAAACCGGGTCGGGTTCTGAGTTTGGGCCACAAAACTCAGCCTGAGGACAGGTTTCCCGTTTTGGGCCTCAAAACCGTGGGAGTCCGCAAAAGGATGGTCGACGCGTGGCGGCTGGAGAGCTGGCGCGAAGGCGAGCTCGCTGAGGCGCGTTGTCGAGGCGGCACGTGGCGGCAAAGGCTTGCGTCGAGGCCTGATGAGACGCGTGGAGGACAGGCGTGTTCTGTTCCCTGACACAGCAGGCCTGTGAGGAGGTCAAAACGGATGTCTCGACGGCGTGGGACGCGGTGGAGAGTGTGAGCGGCGAAAAGGGATGGTAGATCGAGGTGGCGGCGGTGGATTAGGCCGTTGAGTGGCGACCACTGGTAGGGGCTGGAGGTGTGGACGTCGTCCGTGCTTGCTCGAGATGTAGGAGAGGCGAGCGTGCGTGGGGACGTCGTCAGATCACTATCAGCAGAGTTGGATCGGGATACCCCTAGGGTTGGCCGTTTCGCTCAAGTATCTAGGGTAGTAAGGGGATTATTGTTTTAGGCTATAAATAAGAGAGGCACCCCTCCTCTCCCTCTATCCTTGCAGTCATTTGTTCCTGAGCTCTCTCTCTCTAGCCCTTGCTTAGGTTCTAATCATACCTCCTGCAAGCGATCCGCAGAGACGGCAATCATCCTCTGTGTATTTGGATCTTTTGAGGAAACGAGACCATATTCTCGTTGTCTCCTCGTGTGGAGGAATTTAGGCTGAAATCGAATCGTGTTCTGTGTTCTTCACGTTTTGGTTTTTCATCTCCCAGAGATTGCTTCGTTCTTCCCCTCCGCGAGATGATTTTCGATTCCACTTGAATCAATTTGTTCTTGGTTGTGAGCCCCTTCTTTCTACCGAAGGGATTCTTCTCTAACCTCACGAATCCATAGATCGGGTTGATTTCGTGTTCGTTCTTCCTCTTTTCCCCTTTCCGGTGTTTCTCGGATTACTCTCGATTGACTTGGATTGGTCCGATGATTTGTTAGGATTAGCACCCCAATACATTGAGGAACACCAGGGAGGAGTTTGATCGAAGTCCTTTTTGGTTTGGTGAAGTTTCGATCGATTTGGAGTTTGTCCCGAGCGTTTTTCTTGTGCTCTGCTCATCCGTGGACAGTCCGCCCCTTCAGTGGCGGTCAGAACTGCATAGCGCGACACTGTTCTTGGTCTTGTGACTGGCGAACAGTCCGCCAGTGACCCGCGGACAGTCCAGGGTCACATCGGACGCAGCACACGATCAGCATCGGACGCTCGACGGTCACTGTTCACTTGTACCGCGAACTGTCCGGCGTGCAAACCGCGGACAGTCCGGTAGTCATCCAGAACTTGATCAGAACAGTTCTATTTCCGTCTTTTTGCCGGCGGACAGTCCACACCCCCAGTGGCGGACAGTCCGGCGTTGGACGGACAGTCCGGGACCTTGACCCGGACAGTCCGCGAACCTGCTGGTTGTGCTGGTTTGTTTCGTGGCTTTGGCAGTTAGCTTTGGGGTTTCTCCGGAGGTTCCGCTGTACCACTAGGACATCTCCTAGGGTATCCACCTACTTGTAGGTCGTGAACACTCCGGTCGTTTCTAGTCTTCGTGTCGCACCCGGTTTCCAAAGAATACCAAGCGCTAACTATATGTGTGCCCAGGATGTCCACACGACACATATAGCGACAAATATGAAGAATATCAAGAACAATGCTTTATTACATAGCGAAACATATTTACTTTAAGACTTACATATATAACAAAGCACAACGAAATCTATTCGTAATCTTCATTCTTCGGGACTCCATACTCCATAGGGACGGTTGACTGGGGGAACACTCGCCTAGTACTCTTGGAACATCTTCTGTAAATCTTCACTTGAATCCTCCATCTGGTGCCCATCCGAGATTTTTATGTGAACCAACGACAAGCGTCAGCTCACCATGCTCAGCAAGTACAACTACGGGGATGCAAGGCTCAAAGGCTTGACTCGGTTGACTGCGGTCAGCATTTTACGTTGATCATATTTTATATCTCCTTATATTACTAGATGTATAAACCCTGTTGTCCCATGGTAAGTGTTAATCATTATGTTAAAAAGAGGTAACCAACCAACCACAACAACATACCCCACCATGGACTACTTAAAAAGGATCCGAGCCGCTCGTATCCGTGAGCACGGCTGATATATCAGGTTTACACTCTGCAGAGGTTTACACTTTCACCTTAGGCCGTGATTCCCATATGCCGGGTTTGCAAGGCCCACATTACCTCCTCTATGGAAGTACGGCAAGGTTTCACTACGAAGCCTTTCACTAGCTACCCTAACAAGTAGTAGCCGCAAGGTTTAGGCGTCCAGGCGAATGGAGGCCCCCTTCAAGATGGCACACCTGACAGCCGACCAGTACACATCTTGACAGGCAAGGAAGCCATTCTTTAACCCAGTTCCCCCCTCTAGCGCCTTTCGGTAACTACTACAAGCTAGAGAAAGTCTAGTTACACAACTAAGATCAGAGCCATATAATACCCAAGGTTGCACGGGATCTCCCGGGTGGCCGCTTTAAAAGATAGTCCCTGGGGGGTCACTGAGCGAACAACATGCTCCAGTGCCCTAAAAGAGGTTAAAAGCCTCTTTTAACATTTGTTCCATAGTCATTAATCAATATTAAACATTTAGCATTTATATAGCGCATAACATTTCTAATCATATTATGCAAAAACCCTCCCATAGGTACAAGGTATACAGTTCAAATGAATTCTAGTATTGTCCTATGGTTCATCAAGTTGACACATGCACGATGATTACTGGGTCTTGCATTAATAGGTAATAAGGAAACCGTAGGTTATACTTGCCTTCAAAAGCTTGCTTAAACTTGTCCAAGTTTCCTTCCGGATCGTCCTCGCATAGCTTCTTCTACCGATAGCAACAAACTGGCGCAAAAACCTGAAGATGACCCTAAAAACAGTACACCAAACATTACAAAGAAATAAGCTATAAAGGTTTTGAAAGCGTACGGGTCATTCTATGATCGTGCAAGCGCAAAAACTAAGCACAACAACAACTACGATTAAAAGATGTCAGAATTACAAGGTATCGGTGGAAAGGATTGGATTCAGATGAGCAAGGTGGAGTTTGGACTAGAATAAACATATTCTTTAGAATGAAACAGATGGATGTGAGTTAGGTTCTAACATAAACATAGGGGTTGGCTTGAGAGAGCAAGATATATATCATGGAGTACAATAGGGATGGGTTGATACACTAGAATAGATTGCATATATAGGACAATGAGATTGAATTGATATACATCACGTGACACGATATCTTGATATCTAAGCATTGAAGTTATGATGTCGCATGACTGAGCTAGAGTGATATGTCGAGGTTGATAGATGAGATAGCTATGACATTGTGGTGACAGTGTGGATGTCGAGAGTTGATATAGCATGACTTGAATAGGACGAGTGTATTTGGTTATCACTTGCTCATGCTGGAAAGGTATAACATGAAAGGGTTGGGACATTCGGACAATCGGTGTATTCTTGTGGGACTATGTCTTTGATTACCACAAGATGTAGGGGACATGTGTGCAACACATGGGGTCATGTTGCACGAATAGGGGTAGGACAATCGGATATGTACTTAGGATAGAACGGATTTGACAGAGTAGGTTGTATGCGAATAGGCATCATTGGAAGACATGAAGGGTCCATGGATGATATGTTATGGCTTTGGCAACAAGATTCTTCCTCATTTATAGGACATTACATAACAAAGATTATGGTGGTGGTGGTGGTGGGATAACTAGAACATGACAAGTGTATAAACCATGGATTTAAGGCGGATGGAGAGGTTGCACAAAGACTCGTGTTCTAATTATTACTTATTGATATATGAGTGGGATTTTGGATATGTGTATAGGTTGCTTGGGAACATGTCATGATCAGCAAATGCACTAAAGTGGAGCTAGGTCAAGGGAAACATGATTATGACGATCAGTGCATCGGTTGAGCATACTCGATGGCAGACAATGGTAGATTTGATGATTTCTTGCATAGTATGACAAAGACAAATGGCGATCCATTTTGTGGGGTTTCTAGGTACTGTATGGAACATGTTTTGGTGAAGGGGCACGATGTTTTGACCATCGGTTAAGCGGGGAAACAAGATTGCAAGAAGGCATTGTGAGATTGTCGGCATGGCAGGAGCAGCGATATGGTGATGCTTATAACTCAAGTTTCATAGTTCATATGGCTAATCCAACTTGCAGGGATATGTTTAGGTTTATGATACACATTGTGGTAAAAGGGCTTGACCACCGGAGTGGCAGATCATCGGGAACGCGCATGCCAACCGGCATCAGCATTGCTGCGGGCAACAGGGACAGCCAACACAAAAATGATGATATCTCTTTCATATTTGATCAAATGGCCATGAAACTTGGCAGAGGCATGTGAAACTACATAAAAGATGTTATTGTCAAGGATGCACCAAGGGGTTCAATGGATCAACGGGAACGCTGTTGCCAAAAACAGGGTCAGTGCTGTATGGACAGCAGGGGTAGTAGACACTTGGGACTTCTATATCTCGGCCATTATGGATTGCATAGCCAAGGCAACTTGTGGGATCATGTGAAGGGATGTAATAAACATGTATGTTAAAGGGAATGGTGATTGGGACAGTGGATTAGCGGGGAACGCCAAAACAACTCAGAGCTGCAAACTGACCTAACAGCAAGAACAGCGGGCATGAAGATGATTATATATCTAGTTTCTCGACACCTATGGTCAAACCATTTTGCAGAGGCGTGTTCAAGGATACTATCTACAATTCCACCAAAGGATTTGGTGATTGAATCAACAAACAGTGAGGAACGCCGAATTGGTCAACAGCAGCATGGCCGGCCGCGAGGACAGCCACACATATCATGTGTAATCTTCACCGGGGATCAACCATATGTCCTCCAAAGTACATGATTTGCTTAGGAACAACATGAAATCATATGAGGGAGATTTGGAGTGTTCTCACCATGGGGGATGGTGTGATGGAGCGAGGATACACATCACGATGGCCGGTGACGACGATGTAGTGCAACCGGGCGTCCTTCTCTTGTTGTGGTTGATGGGGGCAGCCATGGGGAGGAGGAGGAGGTGCAGGGGAGTCCTTCCTCTGTTCTTGACGTGGGAAATGAAGGGGGAGGCATGAGGGGCCGTAGGGGAGGTTTATGTGAAGTGGGAGAGAGAGGAGAGCAAGGGGTGGAAAGCAAAGGGTCATGTCTTGATATTTTCTTGCATTGCTTGATATTTTTGTGCAAGATGGAGAGGCTTCAAGGGGTGACGTGGGAGAGTGGAGATGGAGAGATAGAAGTCTGGTTGGGCTTGTTTGTGGACCACAAAAGATGGTAGGATGGTTGGGCTTTGATCCATGGCGAGAGTTAAGGCAGGTTTGGACCGGGTTCGGCCTGAAGTGATGTCGGGGGATGGGATGATTGGAGTTGACCCATTAGCAAAAGGAGATACGGAGAGGATGGTTTACCAATTAGGCAAGCTTTGTATTTGTCCCAAGGGAAGAGAATATGGAAGGGAAGAGTTGAGCTTGGCCCGCTAAATTCTCGGAGAGGCGATTAGGGTTTCCCGAAAACTTAGGGTTTTGAAAAGGTGGAACCAAGGAAATATAGATTTCAAGGTTGGATAGAAAACAAGTTTGGATTTGATCAAGTGGAGAAAAGGTGAAGGGAAAAGAGCCCATGTAGATATTGTCCAAGGTGAGAAAAGAAGAGAAAGTTGAAGTTGAGATTAACTTGGGTGCAAGACATGCATTGACTTGACCCAAACAAAGCGATGGTTGAATTATGTGAGAGAGAAGATGTACAATGATTGGTCATCTAGCATAGATTTTGGGCTTTGGAGAAGACTCAATCAAATGGATTAGGAGCTCAAATACAATGATGAAAAGAAAGGATAAAAGAGCAAGTTAGGATATGGCTAGTTGGGATTTCAGAGAGCAGAAGTTTGGGTGTTTGACAAGATGAAGTTTGAAGATCAATCAAGGTTTTTGGAACAAGAATCAAAGTGTATGGTTTCCAAGGATTTCATCATGGTTTTTGGTTCAAGGAAACTTGGTCAAAGATAAAGAGAGATTTGCTTTGGTTTAAACCCTAGGCGCATTTGAAAACTTTAATTCATTTTTCATACATAAACACTATGCAAAGGCATGATATGCAACAACCATTAGATTGGATTCTTAAAATGTTTTGAAACTCACATTTTCTAGTATATAAATTGTCAAAACTAAATAAAGGTTGGGAAAGTTTTAGAAAATACAAAATCATATATTTTATTAAGTGTTTTCTATTCACATCCCAAATGGAAATTTGGGGTGTGACACTTCGCTTTTGGGTGACTTTCTGGGACAAGGGCTATACAATTCACAAGTTGAAATTGAAGCACCCATTCACCCCCCCTCTAGTCGCTAATCCAGTCCTTCAATTGTATCGGAGCCGGTTAAGGATCTATCATACCTTAATCGGTTTCGGATACTAAGGGCGACATGGATGAGGGAATAGCAAGGCTCCTTGGTTCGATGGAACGAACTATCCCTATTGGAAGATTCGGATGCGTGCTTATCTCAACAACATCGGATCTTCTGTCTGGGAGATATGTGAGACGCTGAGTACGTAGTCCTTGCGGCTCGTGTGGGTCAGATCCAGATTGACCAACACGAGGCCAACTCCAAGGCTCGTAATGCTCTTCTGGCCAGCCTGTCCCTTCCTGAGTTCGAACGTATCTCAGAGCTTGAGACGGCACGAGAGATCTGGGAGAAGCTTCAAAGCTATCATGAGGAACCGCTCATGTTAAGACCAGACCCTTCGAGACCTACAAGCGAGAGTACGAGAACTTTGTTCAGTTGGAGGGAGAGACGATTGACGCCATGTTCGCACGTTTCCAAACGATTGTGAACAAGATGCGTGCCAATCGGACCAACCTACCCTATGACGATCATGAGAGGGCTCTCAAGTTGCTATACGCCCTGGATCGGAGGGTATGGGAGGTGAAGGTGTCGACCATCATTGAGTCTCCTACATATGACACCCTCACCGTGGATGAGTTGTTCAGCAAGCTCAAGTCCACTGAGATCGATCACCTGACTCAGGCCAAGCTGAAGAACCCATCTTCACACACCATGGCTTTGGTCCCAGGCACAGGTGGATCGACTTTCTCTGCTGACACTTCACCTCCTCTTGTTGCTTTGTCTTCTTTGCATACAGTCACGGAGGAGCAGTTGGAGGCACTCGGAGACGATGAGCTCGCCCTCGCAATCACCCAGTTCTCGCGGTTTCACAACAACCGCCTGAATCGCCGGCGTGGTGGCGCACGCGAGGGCTGCTACAAGTGTGGTGATCTAGACCACTTCATGGCGAACTGCCCCAAGAACGTCAAGAACTTCCCCGGCAAGAACCGCAACTTCAGGGGCAAGGGCAAGCCTGAGAACAAGACCGGGAAGAAGAAGAAGGATGGTTTCTACCGCTGAGAGGATTTGGAGAAGCTTTCGACGACCCAGCAAGCGTGCTTTCGACGCCAGCAAGCGTGCATTCCTCGCCACCTTCAGCGATGGCGAGAAGTCCTCCGACGGTGACTCCAGCGATGATGGGTCCGAGCACAAGACTGAAGATCGCTTCAATGGACTCTGCTTCTTCGGGAACTCCTCCAGGGCTTTTGCCCCATGGCCTTGGATGAAGAGGACTGCAAGCACCAGGCAGAAGACGCCGATGATGCCACAACGACGACGACGACGACGACAGCCGCTTCTCAGGTATCAAACTCTTCAGTTGTCGATCATCTCTCTGATCAACGGGAAAGTTTGCGGGCTTAGCCGATCTTTTGGAGAAGAGGCTCACTGAGGTTTACCAAGAGCGCTGTGAGTTTAAGGCTAAGATGAGTGAAGCGCTTAAGGAGCTTGAGTTAGCTAAGTCTGAGGTGAAGGTGACCGATGAGGAGGAGTGTGAGGAGTGCACGATGCATATGACAAACTTTGCCACCCTGCAAACCGAGTATGCCTCTTTGATTGAAGTGTATGATGAGCTGAAGAGTAGGCTAGACTTGGTGGGTGATTTCAAAGAGTGTCCCTCCCTGAAGAAGGAGCTGGAGGAAGTGAAGGCGAGGCCTTTTTTGCTAGGTGCATGCAAGCTTTGTCCTAGCTTGCGAACTGAGTTGGCAGGAGTAATGCAGCTTGTTGAAGCCTTGAAGGCCAGCTCAGTTAGCACTTTGTCCGCTCCATGTGAGCGATGCGTGGGGATGGAGCTTGAAATTGCCAACTGTCGGCATGACAGATGCAAACCTGTAACACCCCTGGTGTTTAAATGTAATTAACTTGACATGTCATCATCTTAAGCATTAATCATTTCCTGTGATGCATTTTTTGCCTAATTGCTATGCCTTGATTCCCTTTTCAAAAACCCTAAAAGCCCAATTCTCTCAATAAGGGCAAAATGGTAATTTCACCTCTGTGCCTAGTTATATTTAATTCTTGTTCAAATTTAGTGCCCGGATGTTTGCTGCATTGATCAAAGTTCAAAAATCAGATTTGATTTGATTTTCCCTTTTGCAAAACCCTAAAATCCCAAATCCTGGATTTATACCCTTTTTGATAACTTTTTCAAAGTCAAATTTTGAGTTGGTTCAAAAAGAAAGTTGTGAATCTGATCGAGAGGAACAACTTTGGTATTTACAAATTTTCATGTCTCAGTTTGAAATCCAAAGTAATTTTGATTTGAATCAAATTTGAAAAGTGTCCCCTTTTCTGTTTTTGAATATAGTTCAAAAACTATTTCGAATTTGAAAATGTTCATATTGACAAAGTTGTAGATCTCATTTTTCTGAGCAACTTTGGTATTTTGAGTTTTTGTCACACAGTTCAAACTTTGGGAGAAATCTGCAAAATACAGAGACCAGCAAAGTCAAACCCTATCCCCTAGCACTGTTCTTCTTCCAGCTAGGGCCAAGGGGGGGCCCGGCCATGGCGCCGGCGCTGCGCCTGCAGCGCGTCTGGCTGCTCCCCACGCGCCACCAACCTGCCGCCGTTGTCGCCACCATCATTTCGCACCCGCACGCGCACAGTTGACCCCGCTCCCGTCCCCTACCGTGCCCAGCGCGCCGCCGCCGCGTGCCATTGCCGCCAAGCTTGCGCACCGGTCCCGGCTGCACCGCCAGCCCCTCCGCCTTAGCGCAATCGAGTGCGCACGCTCCCGCCGAGCTTATCCACCCCACCCCGTGCTCTCTACCGGCCTCTGGCCGCGGCTATATAAGCCCGCCGGAGCCCCGAGCTCTCATCTCTCTCCGCCACCGTGGCCAGGCCAGTCCAGTGCCTCCGCCGCTCCACCACCTAGCTCAGAAGCTCCGCCTTGAGCTCGTGAAGCTTTCCCACCCTTCAATTTCATCTCTATCTCTCACCCCGCCCTCAATCGCCCGGCGTAAGCTCGCCGTTCCATCTCCGCAGAAACCCGGCGAGCTCGGGTTCGTGAAATTCGCCGTCT
Source organism: Coix lacryma-jobi var. lacryma-jobi (assembly GCA_009763385.1). NCBI lineage: Eukaryota > Viridiplantae > Streptophyta > Magnoliopsida > Poales > Poaceae > Coix > Coix lacryma-jobi. Next base: position 54,186 of record VDCT01000881.1, read on the forward strand.
CCGGCCATGATCATCCCTCAGCGACCCCCGTGTGTGTTCCTTGGTTCCTGCGACTCTGACCAGGCCCTTGCGGTCTCGTGTGTTGCGCAGGGTCGTCGGAGCGCCGCTCGCAGCTCGCCGCCGAAGAGCTCCACCGAACCACCGCCCCTCGAGCACGTGTCGAGCCTCCTTCCTCGAGCCTCACCCTCGAGCACGTGCCGAGCCACACCCTCGAGCCCTGCCTCCGATCCGTGGTAAGCACCCGAGGCCTCCGCCCTCTGCTTCCACTCCGTCTCGCCCGAGCCCAAGCCTCGAGCACGCGTTTCCGTCTCGCCCGAGCCCAAGCCTCGAGCGGACTCATGCCCCCTCCGCTTCGTCGAGCTAGGCCTCGGACGGACGCTTGCTTTTCCGTCTCGCCCGAGCCTTCCGTCTCGCCCGAGCCTTCCGTCTCGCCCGAGCCTTCCATCTCGCCCGAGTCCGCTTCGCCCGAGCCTCCGGGCCAGGCCTCGGACGGAGCACTCACTTTCCGTTTCGCCCGAGCCCTTCATAGAAGAGCACAGTGCGCTTTTCTTTTTCTAAGAGTTGTGAATAGTGTTCTGTTTTCTCTTTTTTGTGTGAATTAATCTGTTGTTCCTTAAATGCTGAGAAAATTATGGTATGCTCCTTGCACTGTGTAGTATTTTATAAATAATGAAACTTGACTTTTCTGCAAGAATTTGAAAATGTAAAATTCCCCTTTTAATTGAAAAATGAAGGTTTTGGTATTTTTTGGAGAGTGATCTATAACTCCAAAAATCTTGAGATAAATTTGAGACCTTGTTATAACATGCTGAACCTCTGGTAAAATTGTGAAGTCTTTTGGAGCAAGTTGATTTTTGAGCATTTATTTTAATTAAGGAATAGTGCCTTTTGTTAATTAAATGTTTAGATTTATTTGAGCATCTTAATGACCTCCAAAAATTATGAAATTTGTTTTGCCATCTGTTTATGCCTTAATGAACTTATGTGATTAATTTGGTAATTTTTGGAGCAACTTCATAAAATGACCTTTTAAATAAAATAAGAAAAATAGAAAAGATGGATTAGGGTTGGTAATAAGTGTTTAATGATGTGATCTTTGGATTGATTGATGTTCATAGACCCCTACCCTTTGGTCTATGATGTCTGTGATGATATGTTTGGTTAATAGTTAGGATAATTATAATAAGGCCTAACATCAATAATGCTTAAGAAAGAAATGGTTACCTTTTATGCTCAACCTAGATTTCGATTATGCCTTGCCTAAGAGTAATCTAGATTCAGTGGAATTGTCTTGCACCATAAGTCCATATCATCATTCTCATGAGCATTCATCATATTTGCATCCGTTATAGTTGACGAAAGAAGGTTACCAGAGTCGAGGCCGCTGTTGACGAACCAACTCCCGAGGCGACCCCGAGCTCCAACACCTATACCTACCCCGAGTCTGCTCTCTTGCCTTTCAAAGGCAAGCCCGGTGCATTTAACCCTTTCCTTGAAATTTTATAAAATGATTCCTTAAATGCTTTTGAGTTAAATTATTGCATTAGGTTATAGGAGTTGTGTGCTATCCTAATTGATGCACTATCCACCTGACCAATGATACACCCGATACCTGCTTTTCAAAAGTATTTGAAAAATGCTTAGCAATGCTTATTGAATAGACTTTGCAATAAAATGCCAATTTTTAAAAGTGTGATCACTTAAGAATTTTATGGGAATTTTGGTCTTACTCCCCGGCTGTTGGCTAGGTATCTGATCCGTACCTAGTTAATAGCGAGGAGAGGTTGTCGAGCGTACGGTGCCGTCATGTTGTAGTCCGGGACTCAACAGTTGACACCGACCGGGACATGGTTGAAAAACTGACAGGACTATTACGCTTGGGTGAGATATGACCAAGGTATAGTTCTGGCTGGAAAATTAGGGACCATCCGTATGGGGCCTGCTGGTCAAGACTTGTAACTATTCACATACTACGGGAAGCTCTGGCTCCGAGGAATCCTTTATTGGACCGACAACCGCGCACTGGGAGTGGAGAGATGGCGGAAGTAGCATGTACCCACGTGTCAGGACCTGTACTCTTGGGTTAGAGTCCGAGGTACTTGTCGCTGGCGGAAAATTGGAGTGGTGTACTGTACTTCGGGTGGCGTAGGACCGGGCCCAATCTTGGAGGAATCGTGGTAGACGAGTTGGCATATGCAAGCTTGGGTGCTACATATGCAGTGGATAGGGATCCTCAGCTGAGTATTATTTATCCGGATTAACGTTGCTCCTCGGTTATGGAGACTTGGTCCACTGACTGTCAACGGAGAGTGGTTCTCAACTAGGAATGTTTTGAAATGTAAAATGAATCATGAATGATGAAGAATTGAGGAATACTGAATCTTTCAAAAATAAAATAAGGTTTACAAAAATGCTTTCTGCAAAATACTTGATCTTGCTTAAGCCTTACCTTGACTACCCTAAGCCTCTCATTCCTGAGTCTTCTCCCTTTTTCTTTAGTCGGGTAAGTCTGTTGAGTACCCCAGTACTCAGGGTTTGTTACCCATGTTGCAGGTATGCCTGAACCCCGATGTGTCTCGCACCCTGTTGCGTGACCTTCGTCCAGGAAGAGGCCGATGAGGCCGATGAGTAAACGTGCACCCTCGGGCTGGGTGTTACATGTATCTTTATGTTAATGTTTCCGCTACGTTGTCTACTTTGAATCACCCGAACAATGGTTTGTAATAACCGTACTCCTTACCTCATTTGAAACCTCGTTTTGTAAAACTAATGTTATTTAAGTCTTCCGCTCTTTATTCCGATGTTATTTGTAAAAGTATGCAATGCTGTAACCGAATTGTGAGATGATCCTGCGGACATTGGGCGCTGATGTAGCCCGGTGGCGAACAGGTCTTAATCACATGGAACATGGGTTCGGCTGTCAGAGGTTGACAGGGACACGTGGGCCATGGATTAGGGTCGTTCCGTCACAGAGTGGTATCGGAGCATCTCACTTTAACGTTGCAGTGTTTCTTTTGCGAAAACTTCAAAAGTTCTTTTGAGTCCCAAACAAATTTAAACTTGACTATTTTGAGTCCAAATTGCTTCTCTCATCTTGTCCCTCTTATGGCAACACTAGCTAGTGGAACAACATGTTTTAAGCCCTATATATGTTAAGTATTGCATTGCCTTGTTCCGTAGGAACGATTCATGCATCATGTCATATACTTAAGTTAAAAATGAGTTCGTTGGGATAGTGTACCTATACCTTTTCTTGCTAGCCTTTCTCATCTATACCTCTTGTCCAGATATGGCTCGCATCAAGCTGACCGCCCGCAAGTCGACTGGACCGAACGGTGTGCCGCGTCACCAGCTGGCGCCACGCACCGGAGAAGAGACTGGAGAATCCTCCAATGGTCGTCGTTTTCCCCGCCGCACCCGCAAGAACCTGAAGGAGGAATCAAGAATCTGAAGGCTGAGATAGAGAACATGGAGCATGACTTCTACCTTTCCGCCTGGAGTTCTACGAGGCACGAGCCGCTCTTGAGGAAGCTAACCAGAATGTGGTTCGCGCTATCCAGCAGCGTGATGCAACATGGATCCGAGAGGATGTCACCAGAGCCCAGCTCCATGGACTGCAGCAGTACACCGCCCAGATCGAGCAGTTCAATGATATGCTTCATGAGGAAGTACACCAGCTGCACAACCAGCTTCACCCCGTGATTCCACCAGTTGTTGAGGACCCCGAAGACGGAGTCGTGGAGGAACCTGAAGTGGAACACGAGCCCGATCAGAATGAGGAAGTGGAACCTGCTGAAGATGT
>VDCT01000882.1:0-81817 GCA_009763385.1 Coix lacryma-jobi var. lacryma-jobi
ACAAGCCAAGGAATCTATTCCCGAGGCTTGGGAGAGAATGCAAGAGTACGTCACTGCTTGTCCACACCATGGTATGGAGGACTGGCTGTTGATCCAGAACTTCTACCATGGCCTAACCCCACTCTCTAGAAGCCATTTGGATGCCGCCGCCGGCGGTGCATTCTTTTCTCTGAATGTTGCAGGTGCTAAGGCTCTCATAGAGAAGATGGTGTCGAACCAAGGATGGAATGACGAGAGACTGCAGCCCGTAAGCGAGGTATGGATTCCCTTAAGGAGGCCGACATGATCGTGGCCAAGATGGACCTGCTGGCAAAGAGGCTGGACATCTGTGAGAAGATGAACCAACAAGAGAGTGTCCAATCTTTGGAATCCTACATGACTTGTGAAGTCTGTGGAGAAACTGGACATTCTGGGAACCACTACCCCGAGTTACATGAAGATTTGAACTTCATCATCAACAACAACAACAACGGTTTCCGTCAACAAAATCAAGGATGGAATCAGCACTCCAACTCTCAAGGTAATAATTCATTCCCTCGCTCTAATTTCCAAAGTACTGATAATTTCTCGTTCTTAAAGAATCTAGTCTACTCTCAAGGTAGAACTACTGAATTTTTTAATAAGAAATTAATGTCAAATGATAAAATGCTTGAGAACATAAATGCTAAATTGGAAGATTTCTCATCTGCTTTGAAAAATCAACTTAGCTTTAATAAGATGTTAGAAACACCAATTAGCTCAACTTGCTGCGATCATACCATCTTTTGAAACTGGCAAAATTCCGGCTAAACCTAACATGGAAACTGCAAATATGGTTGAAATAAAATATTGTAACTATTATGAACATCAAACCATGACTGTTAAAAAGGGTGATCCTGGTAGTCACATAATTAGATGCTCAATCTTTGGTGAAGTATTTAAAAATGCCATGTGTGATTTAGGATTGAGTGTGAACAATTTATCTAAGGATTTCTATGAAAACTCGTTCTTTCCACCCATGTCATCCACATCTGCCTATGTCGTGCTAGCTGATCAATCAACATGCTATGTAGAAGGAATAGTCACTGATTTACCTGTTCATATTAGAGGTTCATATGTTCCTGCTGATTTCATAATACTAGATATGGGAAATAGGAAAGATGTGCCTCTAATCTTAGGTAGACCTTTCTTGAACACTGTTGATGCTTGCATATATGTGGGGAGTGGTAAAATGCAAATGACATTAGGAGGGAGGAAGGAAATATTCTCCTTTTCCCGTGGTCCCGCATATGCCGCTAACATGCAGGAAGCAAAACCCGTTCGTACCAAGAAGATGCGCCCAAGAACAAGGTGGAATAGAAAGAAAGAACCACCTTCTCCTGAGTTGTGTAATTCACATAACAAAGGAGAGGTGCCAAAAGAAGAAGAACCCGATGAAGTACTTAAAGAAGAAGCACCCAAGGAAGAAGATCCACCCAATAAGGATGAAATTCCATGGATTTAAGGTATGGATTTACTTTTAAATTTCCCTTCAAATTTCCCTTTTTCAAATAAATAACATATGTCATGCATGTAACTAAAAAAAATCAGTTATCATTAGTTATATGCATAAGTATATGTTAACTTAGCTAGAATAATAAATATCATAATAGGATAGTTTCCCTTTTTCACAACATTAGATAGTTTCCTTTTTAATAAAATAAGAACAAGAGCTCCGACCGAGAAAGATGAAGACCCTTCACCAAGCAAGAAGCTAGCTTGGGGGAGATCCTCGCGCCAATAAGGTATGTTTCAACCTTACTCTTTATGTTCGGTTTTTAAATTCTATATCTTTTGAAAATTTTTGAATGTTATATACATGCCTAAGTAATTATCCCATGAGTAAAAATGATAAAATCTGCTTAAAATGTTGGAACCTGAATAAGAAATAAAATATGCCATGCAAATGCTATTGTTATAGTTAGAATAACTAGTTTTATCTAAGTTGTAGCTTTTGTGGGTTGCACATGTTTTAACTAAAATCATGCTCAGTGAATAAAGTTAGTTAGAAATGGAGTAATTCTTTAAACTTGCTAAGGTGAAATTAGGACCTAATCTGGAGGATTTCTTTTAAAATCATGAAAACCTTGCTAAAAGTTCCGCCTGGATTTTATCCCATCCCACCACTAGCCAAATATTTGGTAGTCAAAACCACAAAGAGCTTTGTTTGTGTTGAGCTTTGTTAGACCTCATAGATCTTAGTAGAGAAGCTTATCATTTCTTTTGATCAAGATACACACACCCACTATAAATTGCTTACTCTCCACTTTGGAAGTTTGCAACCACCAAATAAATTGCTCATTCTCTACACTGGAGATATGCAATACCTTGCCAAACATTCCATTGCTAGCCTTATGCTATTCCTACACTGGGAATAAGCATTACTCTCTCTTCCCCCTTTTCATTTCTAAAATCCTTTCCTATAGACAATCTGGGGAAATCTAGAGCTAAAAAGAGACATATGAAAAAAAGTGAGCAAAGTAGCCCAAGAGAGACTATGTCCTAAGAAAATGTGAGGACACATTTTTGTCTACTCACTATGTATCGAAAAAAGAGAGAGTTATCATTAGCTCTAGACCCCAGAAATTAACTAGGAAGGATTATGAAATATCTCTCTATACATTTCCACATAACCACACATGCACATCTTGATCAATATTTATGATTTGCTGCTCCTTATGATCTGAGTGTCTATCTTAGCAATAAACATTATGCAATTTGCTCATGATTCTTAGCCTACCTATAACTCCACATACCATTCTTTAGAAATAGGAGAGGCTACATTTTGGCCTAAGTGAGGATTTAAACACCATTGAGTGATTTAGTGAATCTTGGAGGACTTAAGCAAGTTTTTATCTTTTGAAAACCTTAAAAAACCTCCAAACAAAACCCTAGTAAACCTAAGCAAGATAAAAGGTTCCTATCTACTGCTTTATTTCACTCTTGCATGTTTGAAGGGAAAAGCTATAAGCCCCACATTGCTATGATTAATGATATACACTAAGTTATTTCTCACTATAGATATGCAATTGTATACATCTTAAGTTGCTATCTATTTCATGGTCAATGCTTAAACCGCATTGTTGCTTGAGGACGAGCAACAGGTTAGCTTGGGGAGCTTGTTGATGATCCTTAAACACTTGTTTTACCATCAACATTTTACCCAAAAATTCACCAAAAAGGCATGAAATGTAGTGAAATAGGTTTCAAACTAACCAAATTCCACATGTCCATAGATTTTTATTTGAATGCAGGATTTGGACCAAATTTGGAGAATGGACCCACCAGGGGCCGAGCCCACTCACCAGGACCCATTTGGGCCCTAGTGGGGGAGCCCACTCACCAGGACCCATTTGGGCCCTAGTGGGGTGGCGCCCGCCACCCCTAGGTGGCGCCCACCACCAGGGAGAGGCCCAAACTTTCCCCCTGCCACGTCACTGATCCGTGTGACCACCCCAGGCCAAATCTTAGCCCTTGGTCACTAGGTCAGTGGCATCGCAGGGCTCAGGAGGGTAGTGGCGTGGATAATGACCTAATGACGGTTATCTGGACATGCAACCGACCTTGGAACCGCCTTGGAGGAGTCCATGGAGACCGTAGGATCAATGACGGTGCATCCAAGGGCCAGGGGGGTGGCGGCCGCCACCTAGGGCTGGCGCCCGCCACTAGGGTTTGCCCTAGGTCGGTTGGCTGCCCCCTATAAGTACCCCCCTCACTCACTTTGGCTATAAATACCCCCCTGGAGGCGTCACTTCATTTCAAGGAAGGAAAGGAAGGAAGAAAGCAAGGCTAAAGCTAGAGAGCTAACAGCTTACGATTTAGCCAAGCTTAGGCAAGTAGGTAGCTAGTAGAGCAAGGCATCCTTGCCTCATTGCCCTCGCGGAAGCGCTGCTCAAGGCTTAGCTCAAGAGTAGAAGCGTGCGAGTAATCGGTCCTGGATTTGGGAATAGTCTTCCTTCATCTCTGGTTCAGGTTTTGCTCTTGTAACTCAAGCACTTTACTATATTCTAGTTCATCATTTCAAGTATTACTTTATTCTACTTACCAGTATTGAGTAGTATACTTGATTGATTGCTTGAGTACCTAACTATCCTACATTTCAATTCACTTAGCCATAGTAGTTAATCTCTTGTGTGCTTAGTGTTTGATCTTTGCCAATAGGTTGCTTAGTTAGTTTAGTGTTTATCTTATTAAGTCAAGTATTTGCTCTGATGTCCGCAAGGGTGTCTCTATTCTAGGCCAGGATAGAGATAGTTAGAATATAATTAGGCGTGGTGCTTAGTTATAGACTTACCTTCACATACGGCTAGACCCCCGGATAGCTGTGGTAGCAAGCAGGTGGTGACAGCCCTGTGCGCCTTGAATTCCACCACGTAGTTGGTCTAGTTTAACAGTAAGGCTCGTTGTGCTAGCGTTCAACCTAAGTCATTGGTAAATGAGAACACAAGGTTGATATGTGCCCTTGTGGTTCCCTTCCTGAGTGATGAGTGATCGATCAACGGGCAACATGTCTCTTGGCTGTGTTGATGTGCAGGTGTGGAGCTCGGGCAGTGGTCAAAGGTGAGGTGAAGGTCAAGTAGGGACGTGTCGTACCGACAGACCGGGAGCGGTGAAGGGTGGACGTGGAGCTTGGACCGACGGACCAGGAGACCTGAGGACCAGCTGTGGTAGCTGGCACGTGGCATTGACAAGCGAGAGTACATGGGGATGTGCGGTGCATCGACCAAGTCGGGAGGAAGGTGATGGCGTCATCACACTTGGCGGGAGGCCGAGAAGGATGGCGAATGCACTGTGCCCGGCGTGGAGGCTGGACATGCTCCGGCATCGGTGCTGGAACTCGGGGTGTGCGAACCACATTCTGTCTTCGACACGGGTTCCGTAGCTGAGCCTCGAAAAGCTACCCTCGACAGTTTCTGAGTTTGGGCCTCAAAACTCAAGGTGGTCAGTTTTGGAGTTTTGGCCTCAAAACTCGGTGCGGACGGTTTCTAGGTTTGGGCCTCAAAACCTGGGTACGCGGATTTCCGAGTTTGGGCCACAAAACTCAGCCTGAGGACAGGATTCCCGGTTTTGGCCTCAAAACCGGGGGAAGGCCCAGGTTTCCCGGTTTCAGCCTCAAAACCGGGGGGAGGTCCACAAAAAGGACGGTCGACGCATGGCAGCATGGAGAGGTGGCGCGGAGGCGAGGCTATCCACGAGGTAGGCGCGGAGGTCGATTGGGCGGCACGTGGCGGCATCCTGAGGCTTGCGTCGAGGCGAAGTTAAGGGTGAGGAAGGCGCGTGGCCGTCAGATCAGCCATCAGCAGAGTTGGACCGGGATACCACTAGGGTTGGCGGCTTCGCTCTTGTATCTAGGGGTAGAAAGGGGATTATTGTTTTAGGCTATAAATAAGAGAGGCACCCCTCCTCTCTCTCTATCCTAGCAGTCATTTGTTTCTGAGCTCTCTCTCTCTAGCCCTCGCTTAGGTTCTAATCATACCTCGCTGTTAGTGATCCGCAGGGAAGACTCAATCTTGTCTCTGTGTTTTGGAACTTAAGGAAACGAGAACGTATTCTCGTTGTCTCCTCGTGTGGAGGAATTTCGGCTGAAATCGAATCAAATCGCGTCTTGTGTTTTGTGTTCTTCATATTTTGTTTTTTCATCTCCCGGAGATTTGCCTCGTTCTCCCTCTCCGTGAGATGATTTTCGATTCCACTTGAATCAATTTGTTCTTGGTCATGAGCCCCTTCTTTCTACCGAAGGAATTCCCTCCTAACCTCACGAATCCATAGATCGGGTTGATTTCGCGTTCGTTCTTTGTTATTCCCCCTTTTTCGGTGATCCATGAATCTCTCTTGATTGACTTGGTTTGGTGCAATGATTTCTTAGGATTAGCACCCCAATACATAGAGGATCACCTGGGAGAAGTTTGATCAAAGTCCATTTTGATTTGGTCGAGTTTTGATCAAATTTACTTTAGTCCCGAGCTGTTTTTCTGCTCTCTGTTCATCCGCGGACAGTCCGCGCCCCCAGCGGCGGATAGTCCGGGACTCGGGACTCGGCCAGGTCAGTCGGTCGCAGCCCCCTGACTATTCACTGTCGAGTGAACGGCGGACAGTCCGCGGTACAAACCCGCAGACAGTCCATGACCTGTCCAGCAGACTTGCAGCACTGTTTGGTTTCTGCGTTTTTGCCAGCGGACAGTCCGGCTCCCAGTCGCGGACAGTCCGGGACCTAACGGCGGACAGTACGGGACCCTGACCCCGGACAGTCCGCGAATCTGCAGATTGTGCAGTTTTGCTCCGAGGCTTTGGCAGTTGGTTTCGGTGTTTCTCCGGGGGTTCCGCTGTACCACTAGGACATCTCCTAGTGTATCCACCTACTCGTAGGTCGTGAACTCTTCGGTTGTTTCGAGTCTTCGCTTTTGGGGTGATTTTCTGGGACAAGGGCCATACTATTCACAAGTTGAATTTGAGGCTCCCATTCACCCCCCCCCTCTCGTCGCTAATCTGGTCCTTCAGTAAAGGCTAGTACGCCTCGGTACTTGACAAGATAGGAATAAAACTATACTTAACTTGGTTGCTTATTTGGCATTTGCATATCTTGCTTCGTAGTTATCTAGGAGTAGTTATTAGTTATTAGTTAGTTATATTAGTTATCCTTTAGTTATCCTATTCCTCCTATCTACCTATCCATCCACCTACCTTAACCATTCATTTCATCCTTACCTATCCACTCATAAATTCTTTCTAGCCTTTCATCTCCTCTCTTCTCTTCTCTCCTTTTGCCTTTCTTATTCTTCGACTCTCATCCCCTCCTTGACTCGACTCATACACCACCCTAGCCTTCCTTTGGATCAAATAAATCGACACCTGGTACTCCCAGGCGAAGTGCTACTACGATAGTTCTGTGCGCTTGCAGAATCTCCTCTAGGTAGATTGCAATCTCTCTAGCTAGCTCCTACTAGTGTCGGGATTGACAACCCCATTTGACATTAGTAGATAGCTGCTTTAGCTTCACTCCTTTAGGTATAGTGACTGGACTTGCTACAAGCATTTCTGGGCCGTTACCGGGATAGTTGCCTAGCTCTATCTTTAGTGAAGTTAAGAACTACCAACAACCATTCTTGATATTCTTGTTCATCCCTTTCCCTTTGCATTTGGCTCCTTTGCTTCTGATGTTGCCACTTGTTTAGTAAGATTCTGACAGTTGGACGCCTTTTGCTTCACCAGCCTTTGAAGTTTCAGGTTGATCATGTTGATCATTGTTTTTCCTCCTCTTTCATCTCCTGATACTCCCTAGCTGTTAGCTGTTTCTTTGGATCAACTGTCCCGGCTGCCTTGGCTTTATCAGAAGTTAACACCTTGATTTCATCCTAGTGGGAGCATGACTGAGTCTGGTGCGGATGGCCGTTGATGCTCATGCCTTTGGCCTTTTCTAGGCCAATCCTTCCTTTAACGATAGCACTTTGGATCATATCTCTGAAAACTCGGCAATCGTTAGTAGTATGGGTACCAGAATTATGAAATTTGCAGTACCTTTTATCTTTAAGCTCCTCAGCCGATGGGATAGTATGGTTCCCAGTCAATTTGATCTGACCCTTTTGTAGTAAATAGTCAAATATCTTGTCGGCCTTAGTGATATCAAAGCTATACTTTACATCCTTCTCGGTAATTTTAGCCTTGGCCCAAGGTATGTACTCATTGTTCATCCAAGACCAATCTACAACAGCCACTTCTTCATCAGTTTCATCTCCTGAACTATTGTTTTCATCTTCCAGGAAGAAATGGCTTTCTGCATTGTAGGCTTTCTTGGGTTTAAAGACTTGATTGTACTGATTTTGGGCATCAATACTTGCTACCTTTTTAGCTAAATCGGCCATATTGTTACAACCAAAGCCGATTTTTTCTCTGATAGCAGGTATCAATCCTCGAATTGCAATGCTAATCACCTCTAGGTCTAACAATGATAAGGAGTAGCATTGATTCTTCATCTCTCTGAATCTTTGGAGGTATTGGCATCCAGACTCATTATTCGTTTGCCTTGTATCAATTAAGTCCACTAGGCATTTCTCCAATACTCCAAGGTCAAAATATTTATGGAATTTGTCTTCCAAATCCTCCCAGCTCTGAATGGAATTGTGTGGCAGAGATGAAAACCATGAAAAAGCCGAACCAGATAAAGTGCTTGCTCATCACCAATCTCCCAAAGCTGGACCAGAAACTAGGTTATGTGTTCCATGGTTGTTACTGAGCCGGTTACTGTAAATTTGGCAAAATCAGGGATTATATATCTTGGAGGAAGAACAACTTGATCAAACCATTCTGGATATAGCTTTTTGTAGCCGGTCACTGTAGATTTTGGCCTCAAGCCAAATTGCTTCTGAACCAGATCAGTTACCCGACTCATCAGTTGATCAATTTCGTTCACCGGCTTTTGATAGCCGATATTTTGCCCCCCGAAAGTGTTGCCATTATATCCCGGGTTCTCTTGAGCATCCAAGGTGCGGATACATGGGTGTATGCCGAGTCTCTGAGTGATGAGTGATTGTCAACTAGGATAATGTGCATGTTCTTTGGCTTGTGTTGTGCAGGTGTCGAGCACGGATACAGTGATCAAAGGCAAGGTGAAGGTTAAGTAGAGACGTGCCGTGCCGATGGACCGAGAGTGGCGAAGGGCGGACTTGAGGCTTGGACTGAGGGACCGGTGGCCTGAGGATCAGCTGTGGTGGCTGACAGCCTGGGACAGCGACGAGCGAAGACTTGCGGGTGGACGGGGTGCACGGGCGGTGCATCCCCTCTACGGCTCGGTTTGGTGGTTGAGCCATAGAAAAACCACCGAGTGGACGGTTTCCAGGTTTAGGCCTCAAAACCTGGGCGTGGATGGTTTCCGAGTTTGGGCCACAAAACTCAGGCTGAGGACGGTTTCCAGGTTTGGGCCTCAAAACCTGGGCGCTGCTGGTTTCTGAGTTTGGGCCACAAAACTCAGGCGACGGTCGGCTGGTTTCCCGGTTTGGGCCTCAAAACCGGGGGTTGGCTGTGAAGGCTGGTTTCTCGGTTTGGGCCTCAAAACAGGGGATGACGTCCGGGAAAAGGACAAGCAGAGTGGTTGCGGCACGTGGTGGCAATCGGTGAGGTTGCGTCGAGGCAACGCTACCAGTTGTGCGGGCGTGGCCGTCGGATCACTACCTACCACGTGTTGGTCCAGAATAACCCTAGGGTTTAGCTGGTTCGCTCTGTAATTAGTTAGGGGTAGAGTGGGAATTAGAATTAGGATAAGTAGGGGGAGACACCCACCTCCCCAGGTATCTCAGTCATTTGCTCTTTGCCTTCTAGGTTTTCCTCCTGCTCTCCCAATCCCCTGCTGTAGCAACTGAGATCCGCAGAGAACCATATCTCTGTGTATTGGAGATTTTGAGGAAGTGAGACCGTAATCTCACTGTTGTAGCCTACGGTAGCCACACGGTTGCAGATCGATGTGTTGATTCGCGTTTTGATTCATGTTCTTCGCGTTCTTCGTTTCTCTGCGATTTTCCCTTCACTCGATCTCTCTCTATATTGCGTCTTTGCGACATCCGTTTGAATAAACTTGTTCTTTATAGTGAGGAGATCATTTCCACCGAAGGAATTCATCTAACTCCTCACGAACAAGTAGATCGGGTTGATTTCGTTTTCGTGGCGCTTCTTCGTATATACACCTCCCCTTTCGATTTCCCGGTGATTGAGTTGATTTGAGCGGATGATTTCTTGGGGATAGTCTCCTAACTATCTCGTGATCATCTTCTCCATGTTTTGGAACGTGGGATTCTGATTTCATTCGGATTTGAGAGATTGTGTGTGAAGGGCGACCGAAATCGCCCTCACTGGGTGATCGCGGACAGTCCGCGGTTTGACCGGCGGACAGTCCGCGCGTCGGGCTCCGACCGAGCAGTGGTCGCGCGGCTCGGCTGTGTTTGTCTCGGGTGACCAGGGGACAGTCCGCCGTTCACAGGCATGGACAGTCCGGGCCCGAGCAGAGCAATTTCAGCAACTGTTTTGTTTCGCACATTTGGCCGACGGACAGTCCGACCCTTCTTCGCGGACAGTCCGGGACTACTGCGGACAGTCCGGGACCGTACCCACGGACAGTCCGGGAATCGGTTGTGTGTTGAGTTTTAGTGCGCTTGCTCTCCTAGCTTCCTCGCTTGGTTTCCGGACTTCTCGTTTGGCCCTAGAGTTGACCAAGGAACCTCTCTAGGTATCTTTGCTACTTGTTGCATAGGTACTTGGGGATTTCTCGATGTAGCCGTCTATCTACGTTCGGGACATGGTTTTGAGGGTTGAACTTGTGGTAGTGCTTTTGGTTTTTGGTTCGCTATCGCTTTTTGGTGCCTCGCTGTGATCCAAGGGATCATCCACCCTCTTCCAAGGGTCGTGGGCATCACGGTTTTGATCGAAGCTCTTGGGGTTGATTTTGGGGACAAAAAGCCAAAGTTTCGAGAGAAATTTTTGAGCTCCCATTCACCGCCGCTCTGGTCGCCTTGCTATTGCATTCTCGGTCCTTCAATTGGTATCAGAGCGGGTTAAGGATCTTCCACCTTAGCCGGTTCCAGATCCACAGAAGGCGACAAGGATCGCGGCGTGGGCAAACCACCGTTTTTCGATGGGACGAACTATGCGTATTGGAAGATACTCATGTTGGCCTATCTGCAGAGTATTGGTGCTTCCATTTGGGATATTTGCAACTCTGCTATTACGTGGTCTTGGCTGCTCGTGTGACTCAGTATCAGATCGATGAGCACGATGCCAATAGCCGAGCTCGTATGCTCTTTTTCTCCTGTTTGAGCATGTCTGAGTTTGATTGCGTTTCTCACCTCGCTATGGCTCGAGAGATTTGGGCTACCCTCATGCGTTTCCATGAGGGAACCTCTCAAGTCAAACCCGTCTCTACGGTTCGTTCAAGCGAGAGTATGATAACTTTGACATATGCCTGTCGAGAGCATAGAAAGTTTATTTCGCTCGCTTTTAGGTGATTGTCAACAGGATGAGGGGCTAACAGGAGCTGTTGCCTTTTGATGATCATGAGAAAGCTCTGAAGCTTTTGCACACTCTTGATCGGTCGGTGTGGGACTCCAAAGTTCAGGCGATCATCGAATCACCTAAATATGAGACCCTCACTTGCAACGAGCTCTTCAGTAAGCTCAAGTCCAGTGAGATTGACGCCATGGCGAGGGCTTCTTATGAAATCCTTCTGGTCCGTCGATGGCTTTAGTTCTGGCTCTTCTGTTAATCCTCTGGTGGCTTTGCACTCTCTTCTCTTCTTTCTGTCACAGAGGAGCAGCTGGGTTCATGGGGGTGACGAGTTGGCTTTGCTCGCCAACCGGTTCTCGCGGTTCCACAACAACCGCATGAACCGTCGCCGCGGAGGAGGATGTCGGGATGTTTCGAGTGCGGTGACCCCCACCACTTCATCGCCAATTGCCCGAAGAAGAACAAGCATACCTTCGGCAAGGCGGATCATGGGCACAAGTACGACTCCGGCAAGCGCAAGGAGAAGTACGTCCCCCCAGCGAAGCACAATCGGAAGGGGCGGCTTCGACAAGGAGTACATCAAGACGAAGTACTTGGAGAAGGCCCGGCTGCGCAACGTGCGTTTTTTCGCCAACGGCTCAGCGACGCTATGACTCGGATGACGAATCCGCTACCTCAAGCGACGACGAGTCCAAGAAGAAGAAGAGGATCGAGGACAAGCTGAACGGCCTCTGCTTGTTCGCCGCCGACGACGGCTTCTGCACCATG
Source organism: Coix lacryma-jobi var. lacryma-jobi (assembly GCA_009763385.1). Classification (NCBI taxonomy): domain Eukaryota; kingdom Viridiplantae; phylum Streptophyta; class Magnoliopsida; order Poales; family Poaceae; genus Coix; species Coix lacryma-jobi. The sequence goes on from VDCT01000882.1 coordinate 11,773, forward strand.
GCCCTCTGCAAGGAGGTCGACGGCGAGCTGGAGGACACTCCTCGGAACGACGACAACGACGACGATACCTCCCAGGTATCTCAGACCCCCGACGAGCTTTCTGCTGAGGTCGAGAATCTTACTGCCGCGCTCCTTCGTCAGGATAAGTTGCTTAGGCGTGCTGCTAGAGAGCGTAAGGAGGTCCAGGTGTAGGTTTTGCTCCAGGTGTTGATGTTTCATCTTTTGGCAAGATTGGAGAGTCGAGTGGTTTGAACCCATGTGAGAAGCCCAATTCCACCACTACTCCCAAGCTTACCAAGACTCCACCCAAAGAGCCTCTCAAGCCTAACACCAAGGATGGGGTCTTTGTTGAACCCCCGAGAGCTCCACCCAAGAAACAATCATGGGCTCCCAAACTAAACCACCTCAAGAACAAGCTGGACACCATGCCACCCATCCAGGAGGAGCTTATGCCACAGAAGGGCCAAGTGATCCATACCCACTACCGTGAGTACCAACAACCCCCTATGAGAGCGGTGAGGTAAAATTGTGAGCACTGTGGGAGAGATGGACACTTGAGTGAGTTTTGCTTTCGGCGCAAAAGAGAGGCGCGCCGCGCAAAGGAGATGAGCAACACGGACATGTACCATCCTTTCCATGATGTACATGTGCTGGATGTTCAGAGGCATGCTGTTAGGCCTAGAGGTCCAGAACCTCAAGTTCCTAGGCCCAGGCAGCGGAGAGGACGTGCCCGGCGGGAGCCTTCAGTTGTAGGCTATGGACCCCGTGGCGGTGGCTCTATTGTAGAGCGTTTTCCCCCACTGCGTTTTGAGTATTGCGATGGGCGCTCCTCCCTTAGCGGACCATGTTTTCCTCAACGTGGTGATCGCTCTCCTCGTTGGCGTGCTAGGAATGGTTTTTCTGCTAACCGTTCTTTTGAGCAGCCGGCCCAACACTGGTACTCTCCCTATTTCACTAACCCCAGTGTTGGACTGTATGCTCACCCTATGTCTTTTTATTGATGTAGGTAAAACGATTGGAGAAAGTTTGGTTGGTGGATTCCGGTTGCTCGAGGCACATGACCGGAAACGCCAAGTGGTTCTCCAGTCTTAGTCCGGTCGCCGGAAAGGAGTTTATCACCTTCGGCGACAATAGCAAATGTAGAGTGTTGTCTCGTGCGTCGGTGCGGGTTAATGAGCACTTTGTGTTGCGCGATGTTGCACATGTCTCTAACTTGCATTTTAACCTTCTTTCTGTTTCGCAACTCTTTGATGACGGCTATGAGATTCGTTTTAAGCCGAATCTTAGTCGTATTTTGGATCCTCAGGGCAATCTCATTTGTGGGATTTCGCCCTTTGGGAAAGTCATTCGTGCGGATTTCTCGGAGTTGTTTGGAGTTTCTCGTTGTCTTTTGGCTGGACCTTCCTCCTCTGATCTTTGGAAGTGGCATAGGAGACTAGGACATTTGAGCTTCGACTTGCTTGCAAGACTTAGTTCACTTGGCCTAATCCGAGAATTCCCCAAGTTGTGCATGGACAAGGATCTTGTTTGCCATTCTTGTAGACATGGGAAGATGGTTGCTTCTCCCCACCATGCATCCAGTGACTCAGGTCATGACTAAGCGCCCTGGAGAGCTTTTGCACATGGACCTTGTTGGTCCGGCTCGGGTGAGCTCGGTTGGGGGTATGTGGTATGTGCTTGTTGTTGTTGATGACTTTTCGAGATATTCGTGGGTTTTCTTTTTAGCTGAGAAAACTGAGACTTTCTCTTTTGCTTGCAATCTGATTTTGCGTCTTCAGAATGAGTTCCCTTTGAACTCAATGCGAGCTATTAGAAGTGATAATGGTTCCAAGTTCAAAAACTTGGATTTTGAGAAGTTTTGTAACTCCTTGGGTTTAGAGCATCAGTTTTCTTCCCCCTACACACCGCCTCAGAATGGTGTTGTAGAAAGGAAGAATCGGACCCTTGTAGAGATGGCTAGGACTATGCTCGATGAGCATAGGACTCCTAGGTGATATTGGGCCAAAGCTATGAGCACTGCATGCTACATTTCCAATTGCATTTTTCTCCGAGCCTTCTTGAAAAAGACTTCTTATGAGTTGCATTTTGGAAAACAGCCCAAAGTGAGTTATTTTAGAGTTTTCGGTTGCCATTGTTTTATACTCAAAAAGGGCAACTTGGACAAGTTTGAGTCTTGTTCTTCTGACGGTGTATTTTTGGGTTATGGCACTCACACTCGAGCTTATCATGTACTTAACCTTCATACTAACCGAGTCATGGAGACATCCGATGTCACCTTCGACGAGACAATGGTTTGTCCTTCTTCTCGTTTTGAGCGTGCAGGTGATCATGAGGTTGGCGAGCCTCTTTTCGATGATGAAGAAGAGGGTGCTGAAGGGATGGATGACCCAGCACCTCCTCCACCTGCTATGCTGCAAAGAGCGGCTTCTACTACGACTCACGGCCCCGATCCCTCTTCTTCGACTTGGGGGCCGTGGGATCCGCCACCTCGAGCGGTACTTTTTGTACCCAAGGAGGCACCAGCTGCTGTTGAGGGGGAGGCCACTTCGGCAAGGGAGGCGCCACGACACATTCAGCGCCAACTCCCACCTCAGCAGATGATCGGCAGCATCAGCGAACACGTCACTCGGTCAAGGTCACAACAAATCTCTCACTTTGCTCATTCTGCATTTGTTGCTGATTTTGAACCCCGAGATGTTGGACACGCTTTGACGGATCCAGATTGGGTCAATGCCATGCATGAGGAGTTAGAAAATTTTGAAAGAAATCGGGTTTGGGTTCTAGTTTCTCCTCCCTCTGAGTGTCACCCAATTGAGATAAAATGGGTTTTCAAAAACAAACAAGGAGAGGATAGCCATGTAGTGAGAAACAAGGCCAGACTTGTAGCCCAGGGGTATAGTCAGAAGGAGGGGATAGACTATGAGGAGACGTTTGCTCCTGTAGCACGTTTGGAGGCAATTAGGATACTCTTGGCTTTTGCTGCATCCAAAGGTTTCAAACTTTTTCAAATGGATGTCAAGAGTGCCTTCTTAAATGGCTACATAGAAGAGGAAGTATATGTGAGACAAATCCCCGGTTTCGAAAATCCCAAGTTTCCAAACCATGTTTTTAAACTTCACAAAGCTTTGTATGGTTTGAAACAAGCCCCTAGAGCCTGGTATTATAGGTTGAAAACCTTTTTGCTTGCTAAGGATTTTAAAATGGGATGTGTGGATAAAACGCTCTTTCTCCTCAAGCAAGGCAGTGACACTCTCTTGGTCCAAATTTACGTGGATGATATCATTTTTGGTGGTTCTTCTCACGCTTTGGTTGCCAAGTTTGCAGATACTATGAGCAGGGAATTTGAGATGAGCATGATGGGCCAGTTAACGTTTTTCCTCGGATTGCAAATCAAGCAATCTTGAGAGGGAACGTTTGTGCACCAGGGTAAGTATACCAAGGATATCCTGATGAAATTCGACATGGGTGAGGCCAAGCCTCTTCCAACACCCATGTCGACCACGACGGCCCTGGATGCGGACATGGAAGGAGAAGCAGTGGACCAGAAGGAATACCGGAGTATGATCGGGTCGCTGCTGTACCTGACGGCGATACGCCCGGACATCAAGTTCGTGGTGTGTCTCTGCGCGATTTCAGTCTTCGCCACGCACCTCTCACCGTCAGGCAGTCAAGCGCATTATGAGGTACTTATGCTTCACTCCCGAGTTTGGGATTTGGTATTCTGCTTCCTCCACCCTTTCCCTTTGTGGTTATTCCGATGCCGATTTTGCTGGTTGCCGCATTGAGCGCAAGTCCACTTTTGGGACTTGCCAGTTTATTGGTTCTTCTCTTGTACCGTGGTCTTCTCACAAGCAGTCTAGTGTCGCCCAGTCTACCACGGAGGCTGAGTATGTTGCTACGGCTAGCTGCTGTTCCCAGTTGCTTTGGATGATGGCCACTTTGCGTGACTTTGGTCTGAGCTTTTCTCGCGTTCCTTTGCTTTGTGACAGCACGAGTGCGATTAGCGTTGCTAAGAACCCTGTACTGCACTCAAAGACCAAACACATTGATGTGCGCTTTCATTTTCTGTGAGACCACTACGAGAAGGGTGATATCGACCTTCGCCATGTCGATACTCATCATCAGTTGGCTGATATTTTCACTAAGCCTTTGGACCAATCAACTTTTGCTAGGTTGAGAGGTGAGCTTGGTGTGTGTTTCCCCTTTTAGATGGGGGAAACATTTTGACTCTTGTACTATAAACTGACTTTGTGTTTTTCAGTTGATTTCTTCATGCATCTTTGCATTTCATCATGCATATTTACATTCAGAGCTTCATGTATATAATCTGAAGAATGTAACTATGCTCTGTATAGTATTTGCTCTGATGCGTTATGATGATGTTGTAGCTTATGCTCTTTTTTATCACTATTACATGTTGTGAGCGGAGCTATTTTAGGAATGGTGAATCTGATTAATGAACTTAAAACATGCAAATGTTCACCATTGAGATATGCAACTAGCATGTGTAGAATGTGTTGAAATCACTTGTGCTCTTCATATATGCTAGATTCCTATGTCTCTAGTGTTGAGTCATTCACTTGTTTGGTATGTTCATATTCTGTTTAAAATCTGAACCAAGTTAAGTGAATTGGAAAGATCGAGATGGGATTGCTTGTCAGCACATCACAGTTTCGAGACTGTTTCTCATTGCACCTTGAGTTAAACTTGAGCTGTGTAGTGTATGACCGAAACTGTTGCTTTAAGCTTCTGATTGCTTCTGCATAGGCTTCGCACAGTTGAAAAGTTAGGCAATGACAAGCTTTCAACCTCTCGCAATCACATGCTGAAATTTAAACTTGAGTAATTTAACCGCTGCAACTCCGATAAAATTTGGATACACAAGTCTATGTTTCATTCTCTAGCATGATGATTGAACTGGTCTACGGGTAGCTCACCTTGTATACATGTTTAGCACTTGTCTGACTTCCTGTCTATACATGTTTCGTGCTATTTTGATGGTGAATACCTTTTTGGCTGGAAACTGCTCGTTTTGCTCTCATGTTCATATTTCGTACTTAGTGATCAGTTTGAGCCTTTGCTAGCTCCTTATGGATGTTGTTGAGTCATCGGATCAGAACTGTGTAGAGCATCTTTGCACTCTCTTGATTATATTCCTGAAGCTGCTAACTTGCATTTTAACTCATATGCATCTTTGGAGGGAGATTTTCTATCAAGGGGGAGAAATTTGAGTGTTTGTGCACATTTCCTTGTCGGTGCATTTTCAACTAAGGGGGAGAAAATACTGACAAATCATGTGTTCCCTCTGTTGTGTGCACTATTTGAGGGGGAGTTTGCTAGTTGTGTTGAGCTTTTGCCTCCTTCTTGAGGGACTAGCAAACATTTTCAGCACTTCACTTGGTTTTTCAGCTCTTCAATAGGTATCGAACTCTTTTGGTTTTGAGTTGGTAACAGCTGGTATCGAGCTTCCTCGCTAGCAGTGCTGAGCCCGTTCTGCCTCTTCTTGAGGGCTAGCTTTGCTTTACTTGGTTGCATCGAGCCGTTGCCCTTGTCTTTGGGAACCAAGTTGTTCTGCTCTTTCCACTTGACCTTCTTCGGCTTTGCTATGCTTTTGGGTCATTTGGTCGAGTTCTCTCTCCTTCTTCCTTTCTTCCTCTATTTCATTATGATTTGTGTTGGTAGTTGACAATGCACTCACCAAGAGGGAGATTGCGGATACATGGGTCTATGCCGAGTCTCTGAGTGATGAGTGATTGTCAACTGGGATAATGCGCATGTTCTTTAGCTTGTGTTGTGTAGGTGTCGAGCATGGATACAGTGATCAAAGGCAAGGTGAAGGTCAAGTAGAGACGTGCCGTGCCGATGGACCGAGAGTGACGAAGGGAGGACGTGAGGCTTGGACTGAGGGACCGGTGGCCTGAGGATCAGCTATGGTGGCTGACAGTCTGGGACAGCGACAAGCGGAGACTTGCGGGTGGACGAGGTGCACGGGCCGTGCATCCCTTCTACAGTTCGGTTTGGTGGTTGAGCCATAGAAAAACCACCGAGTGGACGGTTTCCAGGTTTGGGCCTCAAAACCAAGGTGCTAATGGTTTCCGAGTTTGGGCCACAAAACTCGGGCTGAGGACGGTTTCCAGGTTTGGGCCTCAAAACCTGGGTGCTGCTGGTTTGCTGAGTTTGGGCCACAAAACTCAGGTGATGGTCGGCTGGTTTCCCGGTTTGGGCCTCAAAACCGGGGTTGGCTGTGAAGGCTGGTTTCCCTGTTTGGGCCACAAAACCGGGGGTGCGACGTCCAGGAAAAGGACAAGCAGAGCGGTGGCGGCACGTGGCGGCAATCAGTGAGGTTGCGTCGAGGCAACGCTACCAGTTGTGCGGGCGTGGCCGTCGGATCACCACCTACCACGAGTTGGTCCAAAATAACCCTAGGGTTTAGCTGGTTCACTCTGTAATTAGTTAGGGGTAGAGTGGGATTTAGAATTAGGATAAGTAGCGGGAGACACCCACCTCCCAATCCATCTCAGTCATTTTCTCTTTGCTTCTAGGGTTTCCTGCTCTTCCAATCCCCTGCTGTAGCTAGCTGAGATCCGTAGAGAACCATACCTCTGTGTACTGGAGATTTTGAGGAAGTGAGACCGTAATCTCACTGTTGTAGCGTGTGGTAGCCACACGGTTGCAGATCGATGACTTGATTCGTGTTTTGTTCGTGTTCTTCGCGTTCTTCGTTTCTCCCGCGATTTTCCCATCACCCGATCCCCCTCTCTACTGCGTCTTTGCGAAATCCGTTTGAATCAACTTGTTCTTTATAGTGAGGAGATCATTTCCACCGAAGGAATTCATTTAACTCCTCACAAACAAGTAGATCGGGTTGATTTCGTTTTCGTAGCGCTTTTTCGTGCATACTCCTCCCCTTTCGATTTCCCCGTGTTTGAGTTGATTTGAGCGGATGATTTCTTGGGGATAGTCTCCTAACTACCTCGTGATCATCTTCTCCAAGTTTGGGAACGTGGGATTGAGTTTTGATTTGGATTTGGGAAGAGTTGTGTGAGGGGCGACCGAAATCGCCCTCACTGGGAGGTCACGGACAGTCCGCCGTTCCTCCCGCGGACAGTACGCGCGTCGGGGACATGGCCAGAGCAGTGGCCGCGTGTCTCTGCTGTTTGGGTCGCGGTTGACCGGCGGACAGTCTGCCGGTATAAACCGCGGACAGTCCGGGACTGTCCAGGGGACTTGCAGCAACACTGCTGTTTTGTGTTTTTAGCCGGCGGACAGTCCGGGATCGGCTGGCGGACAGTCCGCAGTAGCCGCGGACAGTCCGGGACCCCAGGGCCGAACAGTCCGGGATTCGGCTGCTTGTTGCGGTTTAGTGTGTTTGCTCTCCCGGCTTCTTTGCTTGGTTTCCAGACTTCTCGTTTGGCCCTAGAGTTGATCAAGGAACCTCTCTAGGTATCTTTGCTACTTGTTAGCATAGGTATTTGGGGATCTCTCGACGTAGCAGTCTATTTACGCTCAGGACTTGGTTTTTGAGGGTCGAACTTATGCCGGTGCTTTTGACGTGTGGTTCATTCTTGCTTTGTGGTGCCTCGCTGTGATCCTAGGGATCATCCACCCTCTTCCAAGGGTCGTGGGCATCACGGTTTTCGTTCGTTGCTTTTGGGGTTGATTTTGGGAACAAAAAGCCAAAGTGTCGAAAGAGATTTTTGAGCTCCCATTCACCCCCCGTCTGGTCGCCTTGATATTGCATTCTCGGTCCTTCACTCCCTCAGCGGACCACGTTTTCCTCTACGTGGTGATCGCTCTTCCCGTAGGCGTGCTAGGAATGGTTTTTCTGCTAACCTTTCGTTTGAGCAGCCGGCCCAACACTGGTATTCTCCTTACTTCACTAACCCCAGTGTTGGACCATATGCTCACCCTATGTCTTTTTATTGATGTAGGTAAAACGATTGGAGAACATTTGGTTGGTGGATTCCGATTGCTCGAGGCACATGACCAGAAACGCCAAGTGGTTCTCCAGTCTTAGTCCGGTCGCCGGAAAGGAGTTTATCACCTTCGGCGACAATAGCAAAGGTAGAGTGTTGTCTCATGGGTCAGTGCGAGTTAATGAGCACTTTGTGTTGCGCGATGTTGCTCTTGTTTCTAACTTGCATTTTAACCTTCTTTCTGTTTCGCAACTCTTTGATGGTGACTATGAGATTCGTTTTAAACTGAATCTCAGTCGCATTTTGGATCCTCAGGGAAATCTTGTTTGTGTGATTTCGCCCTTTGGAAAAGTCTTTCGTTGCGGATTTCTCAGAGTCGTTTGGAATTTCTCGTTGTCTTTTGGCTGGACCTTCCTCCTCTGATCTTTGGAAGTGGCATAGGAGACTTGGTCACCTGAGCTTTGACTTGCTTGCAAGACTTAGTTCACTTGGCCTAATCCGAGGATTGCCCAAGTTATCCATGGAGAAGGATCTTGTTTGCCATTCTTGTAGACATGGGAAGATGGTTGCCGCTCTCCACCATCCAGTGGCTCAGGTCAGGACTAAGCACCCTGGAGAGCTTTTGCACATGGACCTTGTTGGTCCGGCTCGGTTGAGTTCGGTTGGGGGGAAGTGGTATGTGCTTGTTGTTGTTGACGACTTTTCGAGATATTCGTGGGTTTTCTTTTTAGCTGAGAAAACTGAGACTTTCTCTTTTGCTCGCTATCTGATTTTGCGTATTCAGAATGAGATCCCTTTGAACTCAATGCGAGCTATTAGAAGTGATAATGGTTCCGAATTCAAGAATTCGGAATTTGAGAAGTTTTGTAACTCTTTGGGTTTAGAGCATCAGTTTTCTTCCCCCCTACACACTGCCTCAGAATGGTGTTGTAGAAAGGAAGAATCGGACCCCTGTAGAGATGGCCAGGACGATGCTCGATGAGCATAGGACTCCTAGGCGATATTGGGCCGAAGCTATGAGCACTGCTTGCTACATTTCCAATCGCATTTTTCTCCGAGCTTTCTTGAAAAAGACGTCTTATGAGTTGCGTTTTGGAAGACTGCCCAAAGTGAGTTATTTTAGAGTTTTCGGTTGCCATTGTTTTATACTCAGAAAGGGCAACTTGGACAAATTTGAGTGTCGTTCTTCGAACGGTGTGTTTTTGGGTTATGGCACTCATACTCGTGCTTATCGTGTACTTAACCTTGACACTAACCGAGTCATGGAGACATCCGATGTCACCTTCGACGAGACCATGGTTTGTCCTTCTTCTCGTTTTGAGCGTGCAGGTGATCATGAGGTTGGCGAGCCTCTTTTCGATGATGAAGAAGAGGGTGCTGAAGGGATAGATGACGCAGCACCTCCTCCACCTGCTGTGCCGCAAAGAGCGGCTTCTATGATGACACACAGCCCCGACACGTCTTCTTCCTGGGGTCCGTGGGATCCGCCACCTCGAGCGGTACCTTTTGTACCCGAGGAGGCACCAGCTGCTGTTGAGGGGGAGGCCACTTCGACAACGGAGGCGCCACGACACATTCAGCGCCAGCACCCGCCTCAGCAGATGATCGGCAGCATCGACGAACGCGTCACCCGGTCAAGGCAAATCTCTCACTTTGCTCATTCTGCATTTGTTGCTGATTTTGAACCCCGGGATGTTGGACACGCTTTGACGGATCCAGATTGGGTCAATGCCATGCATGAGGAGTTAGAAAATTTTGAAAGAAATCGGGTTTGGGTTCTAGTTTCTCCTCTCTCTGAGTGTCACCCAATTGGGACAAAATGGGTTTTCAAAAACAAACAAGGAGAAGATGGCCATGTTGTAAGAAACAAGGCCAGACTTGTAGCCCAGGGATATAGTCAGAAGGAGGGAATAGACTATGAGGAGACGTTTGCTCCTGTATCTCGTTTGGAGGCTATTAGGATACTCTTGGCTTTTGTTGCATCCAAAGGTTTCAAGCTCTTTCAAATGGATGTCAAGAGTGCCTTCTTAAACGGCTACATAGAAGAGGAGGTTTATGTGAGACAACCCCCCGGGTTTGAAAATCCCAAGTTTCCAAACCATGTTTTTAAACTCCACAAAGCTTTGTATGGTTTGATACAAGCCCCTAGAGCCTGGTATGATAGGTTGAAAACCTTTTTGCTTGCTAAGGGTTTTAAAATGGGATGTGTGGATAAAACGCTCTTTCTCCTCAAGCAAGGCACTGATACTCTCTTGGTCCAAATTTACGTGGATGATATCATTTTCGGTGGTTCTTCTCACGCTTTGGTCCAAGGTTTATGAGCAGGGAATTTGAGATGAGCATGATGGGCGAGTTGACGTTTTTCCTCGGATTGCAAATCAAGCAATCTCGAGACGGAACGTTTGTGCACCAGGGTAAGTATGCCAAGGACATATTGAAGAAATTCGATATGGGTGAGGCTAAGCCTCTTCCAACACCCATGTCGACCACGACGGCCCTGGATGCGGATGTGGATGGAGAAGCTATGGACCAGAAGGAGTACCGGAGTATGATCGGGTCACTGCTGTACCTGACGGTGACACGCCCGGACATTCAGTTCGCGGTGTGTCTTTGTGCGCGATTTCAGTCGTCGCCGCGCACTTCGCACCGTCAGGCGGTCAAGCGCATTATGAGGTACTTATCCTTCACTCCCGAATTTGGGATTTGGTATTCTGGTTCCTCCACCCTTTCCCTTTGCGGTTTTTCCGATGCCAATTTTGCTGGATGTCGCATTGAGCGCAAGTCCACTTCTGGGACTTGCCAGTTTATTGGTTCTTCTCTTGTGTCGTGGTCTTCTCACAAGCAGTCCAGTGTCGCCTAGTCTACCACGGAGGCTGAGTATGTTGTTGCGGCTAGCTGCTGTTCCCAGTTGCTTTGGATGATGGCCACTTTGCGTGACTTTGGTCTGAGCTTTTCTCGCGTTCCTTTGCTTTGTGACAGCACGAGTGCGATTAGCGTTGCTAAGAACCCTGTGCTGCACTCAAAGACCAAACACATTGATGTGCGCTTTCATTTTCTGTGAGACCACTACGAGAAGGGTGATATCGACCTTCGCCATGTCGATACTCATCATCAGTTGGCTGATATTTTCACCAAGCCTTTGGACCAATCAACTTTTGCTAGGTTGAGAGGCGAGCTTGGTGTGTGTTTCCCCTTTTAGATGGGGGAAACATTTTGACTCTTGTGTCAGTTACTGACTTTTTGGTTTTCAATTGATATCCTTCTTTTAACATCTTTTCTGCATTTCATCTTGCATATTTAATTCAGAGCTTCTTGTATATAATCTGAAGAATGTAACTATGCTCTGTATAGTCTTTGATCTGAATGCTTTATGATGATGCTATAGCTTATGCTCTTTCTGATCACTATTACATGTGAGCGGAGCTATTTTTGAATGGTGAATTTGATTAATGAACTTAAAATTTGCAAATGTTCACCATTGAGATATGCAACTAGCATGTGTAGAATGTGTAGAAATCACTTGTGCTCTTCATATATGCTAGGTTGCTATGTCTCTAGCGTTGAGTCATTCACTTGCTTGCTATGTTCATATTCTGCTTAAAATCTGAACCAAGTTAAGTGAATTGGAAAGATCGAGATGGGATTGCTTGTCAGCACATCACAGTTTCGAGACTGTCTCTCATTGCACTTTGAGTTAAACTTGAGCTTTGTAGTGTATGACCGAAACTGTTGCTTTAAGCTTCTGATTGCTTCTGCATAGGATTCTGTAACACCCCCGGTGTTAAGCAGTAATTAAAAACTCTAAGTACGACGAATATTATGCATAATCATCTAGTGTCAGGGCATATAAGCATATCATGTGTGATGATTTCCATGTTTGATTTTGTGTGTTGTATGAATGTGTTGTGTGTGTCACATGAAATGACGATCCAAAACCATACTTAAGAAAACTTTGGTTAATTCTAAAATGAACTCTCCTAAATAAACTTGGGGCAACTAAGGAACTATTTGTTGGGTCAACTTTCGCTCTAATCAATAGTGAGATTGGTTGCTAGTAATGAACACAGAAGACCCCTAATTAAATTCCTTAAGATTTGAAAGTTCTAAATTAGCAAACATCATAATTTTAAATAATTCTTTTGTCCCCTTTTCTATAAGTCAAAAAGTAAGCTAAATCTCTACATGAATTTAAAAGCAAACTTGTGACTCTTGTTGAAAGGTACAACTTTGGTATTCAAAATTTTCACTGATTCGGTATAGAACTTGAATAAATTTGAAATTACTTAAATTCCAAATTTAACCCTTAAACAAAAATTCAAAAACTAAAAAGAATTAGAACTTGGTACCTTAAGTAAAGTTGTAAAGGAGATTAAATGAAGCAACTTCTATTCATACAGAATTTGAAGTCTTTGAAGAAAATCTAAAGTAATTGGAGAAATAAGTTTAATTGAATCTCAAATTGAAATTTGATTTCAAAATCAGATTTACCCCCTTTGCTATAGTTTGAAAAATATGCATAATTTTGATATAAGACCAAAAGCAAAGTTGTAGATAATGTTGTAAGGAACAACTTTTATAAAGGTCAAATTTGAAGTTGTTAAAAAAATTCAAAAGTAATTTTGAATTTAGGTTTGAGGGCAATTCAAATTCAAACTAGGATTTTAAAATCTACACAGATTTTGGGGTAGCTCCTTAAATAAAAGTTGTAGATTAGAATAATTAGAACAACTTTTATTTTGGCAGTTTTTGGAGTTCCTATACAAAATCAAGGGTAATTTGGGGAGGGAACTCGCTGCTACAGTGAAGGTGGGGGAAAGAAACAGAGACCTGGGCACGCGGCGTGCACAGCCAGCGCCGCGGCGTTCTGCCAGCGTCCGCGCGCGGCGCGTGTCCCCCGCGTGGCACTTGCAAGCGTTGTGGCAAGTTCTCCATCGCGCCGATTCCTTTTCCCTCTCCCATTTCCTTCTCTTCCCTCTTCTTCTCCTCCTTCTCTGTTTTCACGGACGCCGGAACAGAGGACCGGCCACCATGCTTGCTCGCCGTCGTCGAAGCCCCTCAGCCCGAGCCACCTGACCATCACTTTCGCCGCCACCTCGCGCACTTCTGGAACCCGTTAGCGCCACCTCTACTGGTCCGAGCTCTCCGCGCCGCCGTCTTCTTCTCCGCGGCCGGCAGAGCTCCACCCTTGCCTTTTCGCCATGGCCAGACTCCACCGAAGCTTCTACGCCTTGCCTCGCCACTGTCCAAGCTCAGCTATACTACCCTGAACCACATCGGCTCGACCATGTGGTCACTACCGCCTCGACCACGCCGGGACGCCGCTTCGCCGTCGGCTCTGGCCAGTGTGGTTGCCGCCGCCGTGACCGCTCCGACGGGGCCAGCCCCCTCCAGCAAGCTCTCCACCACCCTGAACCTCGTTTGAGCTTCACCAAGGTATGCTCAAGGTCACCGGCCTGCTACTTCGGTCTCTCCCACACCAGAGCTACGGGAACGGCGAGGGAAACCCCGGTTCGTGCCGCCGCAAGACCCGCCGCCATGGTCGACCGTGTATTGTGCCATCACCACCTTCCCCAGCGCGAGCATCAGGACGGGGTGAGCACCCTGGAGCTTTCCCGCGCATCCGTGGGGTCTCTACAGCACCATCGCCGCCGCACCACATCGCGTCGCCGCTCTGTCCGCCGCCGAGCTGCCATGCGCGCCGCCGTGCTTCCTCCGCAATCCAAGAGCTCCGGCTTGGTACTCCGGTGGATGCGCGGGCTCGTGACGCTTCCATCGATGGCCTCGCCGTGTCCAGGGTCCCCGCCGGCGACGAGTTGGCGCCGGTCCGCGCCGACCTAGCGCAAGGTCACGGCCTCGGTATGGCCGAGTCGTGGCTGGGCGGGCAGCGTTGACCCGGGCCCCGTCCGTCGGTGACCTTGGGCCAAATTCGGCCCAGTAAGCTTAGGATTTTTCATTTCTTTATTTTCTGAAATTGCATAAATGTGCCGCAAATAGGTGAATTCATAAGTAAATAAACACTGCTCCAAAAATTGTGAAACAAATTTTGTTGTGTTCCTGATGAGGTGATCTACACAGGAAAAATATAAAACTTGGTGTTTCGATAAGTTTTGTTGATGCTTTAAATGGGTCATTTAATTAATAAATGCACCTTGAATAATTTCTATAGGGTTATTTAATTGTCCAAAAATCATGAAACTATTTTTGTTGCTGTTTGTGTCATGTGATGGAGCTCCACAAAAATTTTGAGGTTATTTGGACAAAATAAGTTTCATCCTTATCATAAGCCTATTTAAATAATTAAATAATGTTTAAACCTTAAATCATTTCTGTGGGTCAAAATAATACTCCAGAAATTCTCAAATTTGTTTTGCAACTTCTATTTGCTGTAACCTACCATCACAAAAAGTTTAGGCTCCATTTGACAAACTTTAGTTAAACCCTAATTTTCATATTTTAAAATGGTAGTTAGTAAAGCCTATGTTGACCAATTAGATCATGCTGATTTTGATTAGAACAAATACATGGTTAAGCTCTGATGATCAACTTAAACACTTTAATAACCTTTGTTAAGTATAACACTTAGTCACTTAACCGCATAATATAATAGTAAAAGCTTAAACCTAAATCACTTTGCTAAATGGTCTCTATTACTTTACTAATTGGTCTCTATTAATTAAGCTACTTAAATGATGGTTAAAGATTTATGTTAGAGTTAACCTTGCTGTTCTAGTAATCTTTTGTTTCATGATTTTGTCATGCAAAGAATTAGTTGGTTATATATGGCTATGGTATGTGATTAAGAGATACACTTGATCTCATTGGTGAATTGCATGGCTGCAGGATCAGTTTTGGTTGAGTGGTTGTTTTCTCTAAGTAAACCATGTTTTCTGTGAAGGTGTTAAATACCAAAGTTGTAGTTAGCCTCTGTATCTAGCTTGTCCTAAAATTTCATGATTTTAGGCCAGCTAGATTAGGAGTTATAGATTTTCTGACTTACTAGATCAAATCTGTTATACTATCTGGACAGGTCTGAGAAAATGAGCTGTTTAGGTTATTTAACTTATGAATCACTTGTTAACTATCATAGGAAAGTTGTAGTAAACTACTGTATCTACTTTGTCCGAAAATTTCATTATTTTAGTCCTGTTAAATTAAGAGTTATGAATTTTATAAGGTCTAGGTCAAATCGTCCTCCCTTCTGGACAGATTGGAGAGATGAGGTTGTTGAGCTGTTTTAACTAGGAAATCACCTCTTGACCATAAAAAGAAACTTGTAGTAGATTTATTGAGCTTTCTAAATTGTTAAGGATCATATCTTTTAATGACCTAGAACTCCAGTTATAGCTGTTTGAAGTTGGATGATCAAATCTATCCAGAATCTGGACATGGATGTTTGCCCAAGTTGTTTGACCTAAATTGCTGTAGAATCCACTCAAGTTCATAATAACAAAAGTGTAGGTAATTAGATAAGCTTTCCGAAAAGTCTAGGTTCATAGTTTGAAATATTTTGAAACTCCAGATATGGCTGTTCTTCGTGCAGTGTTGGAATCTGTCCAAATCCTGTATAGAACTTCTTCTTTGCACTGTTTGACCTTGTTAAGTCTAGAATCAACCTTCAGTGTTAATAACAAGTTTGTAGACATTTATATAAGCTTTCCAAATTGTCCTCAATCATTATTTTTGGAGGTCGGGAACTCTAGTTATGGATAAATCAATTTGATTGTATAAATCCGTCCAAAATCTGGACGGCAGTGTTTGATTGTATTGTTTGACTTAGTTAAACTCTAGAATCACTTAAAGATGATAAAAATGAAGTGATAGCTAACTTAATGAACTATCAGAAGAGTTAGTATAACCTTACCCTTGCTTAGGGTGAACTAGAATAGTATGCTTCGACAAATGTAAAAATGGTTAATAAATAATTAAGTTTTGGTTTGCATCTTTGTATGGTTAATATCTTGGTTGAATACCTTGGGACATCCCCACTCCGAGGTCCCATGGCTGTGGATGATGTTTGTGATACACTCTTAAACACTTTAGTTAATCCATCTAATGATATTTTATGAAAATAACACACTACCCTAGGAACACTAGTTAGTAGGTTACAAGTTGGTTTTGTTGGTTTGCAACTCTACCGCGAAAGGTTATACTCGACCTCCCTTACCTTGCGTTAACTTTTGTTATGTATTTGTTTGTCCTGCAACTTATCATGCATTGCATCATACTAAGCATGCATCATTTTATACGTGTAGTTCATACGAGAGAGTCGATGGTAGTGTTGAGCAAGCTTCAGATCGAGGTGGTCCAGTTCATCAAGCATCGGAAGGAGAACTTCGTCGGACAAGCTTCTTCGGGAAGATTCGACTTCAAGTCTCTAAGGAACTAACTTCTGTGGATCTTTCGGAGCTCCTAGTCTTCTCTGCAACACAGGCAAGCCCCGGTGCATACACCCACTCTCTGTTTTACAAATACTTTATTACACTGTAGGTCTTGTGGAATGTGCATTATGTAAATAGGAGTTGAACAAAACCGTAGCTACATGAATACCTTGATTTCCAGATAATCCCCTGATGATATCCTATCAGTAGTGATAAGACGATCTCAAATGCTTAGCAATGCTTAGACTTCGGTAGAAGTCGATCGATGGTTTCATCATTCGCGAGATATAGGTTTTACCTTTTCTCTCTTCGACTCTGTCTATGGGTCATGAGAACCCTTTTCAGATGATAATATTTAAAATGAGACCGGGCGGGTAACTTGCACAGGAATGGAGTCCTGGTGTAGTGTTTCCACCTGTGTCGCTTAAGACCCGTCCGTTGTTGGCCCGTTGGATCGAGAGCTATTTGTTAGTACTGGTCACATGCTACGGTAAGCCCTACTGTGGCTATGCTCTTACTGGAACGACGCACCCACGCACTGGGAGTGGAGAGATGGCGGGAGTAGCGTGTACCCACCCTGCTCGGTCCACTGATGGACGTTACTCATCAAGGCCGTTGTAGGGCGGTGGTGTACTGTACTTCCGGGTGGCGCGGCTCCGGTCCGGTTTGAGCGGATACACGGGATGGTTGATGTATGTGAGTTCGGTCTCGCATATGTCGTGTGATAAGGAAGCCCCAGCTGGGTAGATCAAGCGGTTCGAATCGTCGGTTGCTCCACGAGAAAAGGAGACTCGTCCTCGCACCCTCAGCGAAGTTTAATCAAGTGAAGATGATGGCAAGAAAAGTTTATCATGAGATGTGATGCTTAAACAAGTGTTTGATTTAGATAGGTGCAAAGTGGATACTATTTAATAACTTAATGCACTGCTAAAACTTAAAAAATAGGACGAACTAGTAGGAAGCTTTTTCTGCAAAGCTCTTCTCTTCTGCTAGCCCCACTACATCCCTTTAGCCAGCATGCCCTTGGAGTCTTTTTTAGTCGGGTAAGTCTTGTTGAGTACCCTCATGTACTCAGGGTTTGTTAATCCCTTGTTGCAGGTTTTAGCTTGTGGTGTCTTTCTGGATCACGTCCGTGGGCTCGATATGATCCGGTGGTTCTCTCTTCGACTGGGGTGCTCTACCTAAGTCTAGCTCTGTAGTGCTGCTCTTCTTCCGTAGTCCAAGTAAATTTTATTTGAAATGTAACTTATTCATGCTTTGTAAAATTTTATCTTACCTTGCTTCCGCGCTCCGATGTTATTTTGTATCAACTGTTGTAATGTTGTAGTTATTTCACTCAAGGTGAGGATGATCCTGTAACTCGTGGATTATTCGGGGTTCTCTCGGGGACTTCCGACGGATCTTTCTAGTAACGTGGTACACATGCACAATCATCAGAGCTCTGGGAGATGATGATGTGTGCAGGTGGGCCACATTACCGGGACGTTCTGCCACAGAATGGTATCAGAGCAGGATCCTCCTCGAAGGGGGGTAGTTACAACATTACTTTTGAAAAACTTCAAAATGATTTCTGCGGACACATGGGTGTATGCCGGGTCTCTAAGTGATGAGTGATTGTCAACTGGGATGATGCGCATGTTCTTTGGCTTGTGTTGTGCAGGTGTCGAGCACGGATACAGTGATCGACGGCGAGGTGAAGGTCAAGTTGAGACGTGCCGTGCCGATGGACCGGGTGCGGTGAAGGATGGGCGTGCCGTGCGGCGGATGTGCCATGCCGAGGTACCGAGCGGTGAAGGGCGGACGTGAGGCTTGGACTGAGGGACCAGAGGCCCGAGGATCAGCTGTGGTGGCTGGCAGCCTGTGACGACGACAAGTGAAGAAGTGCGGTCATGTGTTGCCTGAGTCGTGGACTCAGGGACACGTGTCGGTGGATGGGGTGCACGGGAGGTGCATCCCATCTACGACGTCGGTTTGGTGGTAGAGCCAGAGAAAAACCATCGGATGGACGATTTCCAGGTTTGGGCCTCAAAACCTGGGCGTGGACGGTTTCCGAGTTTGGCCACAAAACTCGGGCTGAGGGTTTCCGAGTTTGGCCACAAAACTCGGGCTGAGGACGGTTTCCAGGTTTGGGCCTCAAAACCTGGGCGCTGAGGGTTTGCTGAGTTTAGCCTCAAAACTCAGAAGCTGGTGGGCTGGTTTCCCGGTTTGGGCCTCAAAACCGGGGGTTGGCTGGAAAAGGCTGGTTTCCCGGTTTGGGCCACAAAACCAGGGGTGCAGAGCGAGGGCGGCACGTGGCGGCGATCTGGAGGTTGCGTCGAGGCAACGCATCGAATCGAGTGGGCGTGGCCGTCGGATAAACCTACCACTGAGTTGGTCCAGAATAACCCTAGGGTTTAGCTGGTTCGCTCTGTAATTAGAATAGAGAGGGGTAGAGTAGGAAATAGACTTAGGCTAGTAGTAGGATAAGTAGTCTGGAGACACCCTCCTCCCATCCATCTCAGTCATTTGCTCTTTCGCACTTAGGGTTTTCTGCTCTCCCACCCCCTGCTGTAGCTAGCTGAGATCCGCAGAGAGACTTGCCTCTGTGTACTGTTGATTTGAGGAAGTGAGGCCGTATCCTCACTGTTGTAGCGTGTGGTAGCCACACGGTTGCAATTCGTGGTTGTGATTCGCGTTTTGTTCGTGTTCTTCGCGGAATCCTTTTTCTCTATGATTTTCTCTTCGTTTGATCTCTTTGCTCGGTTCATCTTTTGCAAAACCGTTTGAACCAAGTTGTTCTAGATCGTGAGGCACTTCTTTCCACCGAAGGAATTCTCCTCTAACCTCACGGTCTAGGAGATCGTTCGATTTTCGTTTCGGGTCAAGTTTTCTCCCCTCCCCCGAAATTCTTCGATTCATCGATTTGGAGATAGGTTCGAGCCATGATCTCTTAGAGATAGCTCACTATCCTCCTTGTGATTCTACTCACCAAGTTTGAATCCTAGAGGTTTCGTTTTGGGTGGGATTGAGTCGAATCGGTGGACGAACCGTGGATTCACGGGGTGACCGGACGGTTGATCGTGTCGACCGGACGCTCAGGCTGTGCGTCCGGTGGTTGAACACTCGCTGTATCCCTTTTGGTCTTGACCGGACGCTCCATTCCCTGTGTGACCGGACTCGACGGAGCTACTGTTCACGTGCGTTTTTGCTGTTCGACCGGACGCTCTGTACAAACGACCGGACGCTCCCTTCAGTGAGTCCGATCAGGAAACGAGACGTTCCAGAACTGTTTTTCTGTGACCGGACGCGTCCGGTGCTTGTTGACCGGACGCAGGGTGAGTCCGGTCAGTACTGCCTCAACACGTTTTCGTTCGCGGATTGGCTCGTTCTTGGTCGGATTCGATTTCCATCTTTTGCGTTGGCTTTCTAGAGTTGTGTAGTGTCCCGCTGTGCTTCTTGGAAGCATCCACCCTACACCTAGGGTCGTGGACACTAGCAAGCTCTAAGGTTTGCTTTGGGGGTTGATTCTTGGGACAGTGGCTACTAGTTTCCGAAAGGAAAACTTGAAGCTCCCATTCACCCCCCCCCTCTGGTCGCTTTCTAGTTGCTTCTCGGTCCTTCAATTGGTATCGGAGCAGGTTAAGGATCTTCCACCTTAGCCGGTTCCAGATCCACGGAAGGCGACATGGATCGCGGCGTGGGCAAACCGCCGTTCTTTGATGGGATGAACTATGCGTATTGGAAGATACGCATGTCGGCCTATCTCCAGAGCATGGGCTCTTCTGTTTGGGAGATTTGCAACAGGGATGATTACGTTGTCTTGGCTGCTCGTGTCACTCAGCTCCAGATCGATGAGAACGAGGCCAATAGCCGGGCACGTAACGCCTTGTTCTCCTGTTTGAGCATGTCCGAGTTTGATCGCGTTTCTCACCTCCCCACGGCTCGCGAGATTTGGGCGACCCTCATGCGCTTCCATGAGGGAACCTCTCAGGTCAAATCCCGCCTCTATGAGTCGCACAAGCGGGAGTATGAGAACTTTCGACATATGCCTGGCGAGAGCATAGAGAGTTTATTCGCTCGCTTTCAGGTTATTGTCAACAAGATGAGAGCGAACAAGGAGTTGTTGCCTTTTGACGATCATTAGAGGGCTTTGAAGCTTTTGCACACTCTTGATCGGTCAGTGTGGGACTCAAAGGTCCAGGCGATCATCGAATCGTCTAACTATGAGACCCTCACCTGCGACGAGCTCTTCAGTAAGCTCAAGTCTAGTGAGATTGACGCCATGTCGAGGGCTTCTTATGAGAATCCTTCTGGCCCGACTATGGCTTTGGTTTCTGGCTCTTCTAACCCCTCTGGAGGTCTTGCTCTTTCATCTCTCTTTTCTGTCACAGAGGACCAGCTTGAGTCTTTGGGGGATGACGAGTTGGCAATGCTTGCCAACCGGTTCACGCGGTTCCACAACAACCGCATGAACCGTCGCCGCGGAGGAGGACGCTCAGGATGCTATGAGTGCGGCGACCCCGACCACTTCATCGCCAACTGCCCCAAGAAGAACAAGCATTTGGGGAAGGGCGATCATGGGCACAAGTACGACTCCGGCAAGCGCAAGGTGAAGTACGTTCCTCCGAGGCACAAGCGGAGGGGCGGCTTCGACAAGGAGTACATCAAGAAGAAGTACTTGGAGAAGGCCCAGGCTGAGCAGCGTGCGTTCTTCGCCACGCTCAGTGACATCGACGGCTCGGATGACGATTCCGCTTGCTCAAGCGATGACGAGTCTAAGAAGAAGAAGAGGATCAAGGACAAGCTGAACGGTCTCTGCTTCTTCGCCGACGACGACGGCTTCTGCACCATGGCGCTTGGTGATGAGGTCGACGGCAAGCTGGAGCACACCCCTCGGGACGACGACGACGATGACATCTCCCAGGTATCTCTCACCCACGACGAGCTTTCTGCTGAGGTCGAGAAGCTTACTGCCGCGCTCCTTAGTCAGGACAAGTTGCTTAGGCGTGCCGCTAGAGAGCGCAAGGAGTTTAGGCAGAAGTGGGAGGACACGGTGAGGGAGCTTGAGTTTGCCAAGTCCACCGTGGTCGTGTTGGAGGAGGTTGAGTGTGAGATGTGCACCACGCACATGACAGACCTTCTCACTTTGAGAGGTAAGTATGTTGTGTTGGTAGGAGACGTGGATGAGCTAAAGGCTAGACCTTCTTTGTTGGGTGCGTGCAAGACTTGTCCTGTCTTGCAATCTGAGTTGGCAGAGAAGAATGCCAAGATTGTTTCTCTTGAGGAGGCCAACCCAGGTAGCACTTGTGTGGCTAAGTGTGCTTTGTGTGAGGGCTTGGAGATGGAGATAGCCAATGTGAAGCCTGACAAGATGCAAACCGAGGAAGAAAACACATACCTTCGGACCATCTTGTCATGGGTATCTTGTGGTGAGCCACAACTCGGGATGATGATCTCCCAATTCAAGCGAGCTGCTGGAGGTCCCGGTGTAGGTTTTGCTCAGGGTGTTGATCTTTCTGCTTTTGGGAAGATTGGAGAGTCGAGTGGTTTGAACCCGAGTGAGAAGCCCAACTCCACCACTACTCCCAAACTTACCAAGCTTCCACCCATAGAGCCTCTCAAACCTAACACCAAGGATGGGGTATTTGAGGAACCTCCAAGAGCTCCATGTTGCGTCTTTTTTGAATCCACTTGAATCAACTTGTTCTTTGATGTGAGGATATCATTTCCACCGAAGGAATTCAACTCAAACCTCATGAACAAGTATATCGGGTCGATTCAAGTTTTGTGGCGACTTTTTCGTTATTGCACCTTCCCTTTCGATTTCCTAGAGTTTGAGTTGATTTGAGCAGATGATTTCTTAGGATTAGTCTCCCAACTACCTAGTGATCAACTTCTCCAATTTTGGGATCAAGGGATTTTGATTTGGATCGGATTTAGGGAGATTTGGGAGAGAGGCGATCAAAATCGCCCTCTCTGCAAGGTCGCGGACAGTCCGTCGCTAGAGGCGCGGACAGTCCAGGCGTCGGGGTCCGGCCAGTTCAGTGGCTGCGTGTCTCGACAGATTTGGTTCGGATTGACCGGCGGGCAGTCTGCCGTTGAGGGTCACGGACAGTCCGGGACCCGACCAGGGAGGTTCAGCAGACTTGCTGTTTTTTATTTTTTGCCAGCGAACAGTCCGCCACCAATTCTCGGACAGTCCGGCCTAGTCACGGACAGTCCGGGATCAGCAGTCCGGACAGTCCAGGACATTGCAGACTTGCCTTGTTTAGTGCATTTGCTCTCTCGGCTTTTCCGCTTCGTTTCCGGACTTCTCGTTTGATCCTAGATTTCACCAAGGAACCTCTCTAGGTATCTTTGCTACTTGTTAGCATCGGTATTTAGGGATTTCCCGACGTAGCCTTCCATCTACGTTCGGGAGTAGGTTTTTGGGCTTGAACTTGACTCGATGCTTTTGAGTTTTTGGTTTGCTCTCTTTTGTGTGGTGCCTTGCTGTGATCTTAGGGATCATCCACCGTCTTTCTGAGGGTCGTGGGCATCACGTCTGTGTCTGAAGCTTTTGGGGGTTGATTTGTTGGGACAGAGACCGAAGTTTCAAAAGAAATTTTTAGGCTCCCATTCACCCCCCCCCCTCTGGTCGCCTTGCTTTAGCATTCTCGGTCCTTCAGGTACAATCAAGTTTTTAAGCCCAAGAAAGCCTATAATGCAGAGAGCTCCTTCTTTTTACAAGAAGAGGGTGATACAAGTGATAAAAGTGAAGATGATGTAGCTGCTGTTGACTGGGCTTGGAAGAACAATGAATACATGCCTTGGGCGAAGGCTAAGAGTACTAAAAAGGATGTAAAATACAACTTTGATATCACTAAAGCCGATAAGATATTCAATTATTTGTTGGAGAAAGGTAAAATCAAATTGACTGGAAACCACAATATTCCATCGGCTGAGGAGCTCAAAAATAAGAGGTACTGTAAATTCCATAATTCTGGTACTCATACTACTAATGATTACAGAGTTTTTAGAGATATGATTCAGAGAGCCATTGCTAAAGGGAGGATTGGCCTTGAGAAAGCCAAGAGTATGGGCATCAATGACCATCCCTTTCCAGCAAACATGGAAGCTCCTGCACTTCAAAGTGAAATCAGAGTGTTAACTTCTGACAAAGCCAAAGCAGCTAAGACAGTCGATCCAAAGAAACAACTAAAAGCTAAGGAGTATCAGGAGATGAAAGGGAAGAAAAACACTAATCAATATGATTTACCTGAAACTTCAAGAGCTGGTGAAGCAAGGAGACGTCCAACTGTCAGAATTTTGTTGAAGTGGCAATGTCAGAAGGAAAGAGATCAAATGCATAGGTAGAGAGACGAGCAAGAATATCAAGAGTGGCTTGAAGAGGAGGAATATAGAAGATCTGGAGAGGAAGAAAGGCATATTAGAGAAGAAGAAAAGAGTCATTGGGATTGCCCTTTCTTCAGATATTGTTGGAATGAAGATTTAAAGCTTCCTACTCTTCGTAATTGCCCAGAATGCAGTGAACAATATTGGGAATATAGGTAGTCGAGAGACAACTGCCGATCTGTGCACGAGAGACTATGGTTTGAAAGAACAGATCGGCACATAAAAAATGAAAATGTTCATGATCGGCTTGGAGTGAGGCTAGCTGATCAGGATCATCCTTAGCAAGAAGGACAGTGGTGTCCAAGTGGTTTGACTAAGAGCCAGAAATGATGGGTTCAAAGATTAAGGAATGATGAAATTCAGAAGAAGAGACCCAAAGTCTGGCAACAGAAACAGATAGCTGATAAGAAAGAGCCATCGGCTAATATATCTACTCTGTTCATGTTACCTGCTGAGTTCAGATCTGCTGATCATGAAGAGGAATCTGATGATGAGGAGACAGTGGCTCAGTGGATCTATCAAGCAGAAGGAGCTATATTTCAAAAGCCTGAAAGACATTCCCATCTAAAGTCTTTATATTTGAAGGGTTTTGTCGGTGGAAGGCCTCTAAGCAGGATGTTAGTTATGGAGGTGCAGCTGTTAATTTAATGTCATATGCTACCTTCAGAAAACTTGGCAAGACTATAGAAGACCTGACTCAAACCAATATGAGGTTGACAGACTTTGCTGGGAATGTATCAGCTACTAAAGGTGTTGTATGTGTCGAATTGACAGTTGGCAGCAAGAGTTTGCCGACTACTTTCTTTGTAGTCGAGGCAAAGGGTTCATACAACGTGCTACTTGGAAGAGATTGGATCCATGCTAATTGTTGTGTTCCATCTACCATGCACCAAAATGTGATACAATGGATCAGAGACACTATAGAAGTGGTACCAGCCGATTCAACTGTGAGCATTGCATATTCTGATCCTAACGATTGGAACTTCGACAATGTGGAGTGCTTCTCTAGGAAGGTTCACGATGAAGGTTTCATCAAGATGTTTAACGATGGCCAACAACCGATTCAAGCAATCGGCTTCAAAAATTTATTTAATGGATTATTTAGTCAATGAAGACAAAATCAAAATGGATAAAGATTTTACATCAACCAGGAAATTAAGAGTTGTTGATATTGAAGATAATAACAAATCAAGGCCGATGTATTTTTAGTGGTCACATTTGATTTTTAGTTCACATAGAGATTTGACTCTATTATGATTTTATTGATAGCCGATACTGAGGTATTGCCTTTCGAATAAAAATATAGCCGATATGTATTATATCTCCTTCAGCAGCAAAGTAATAGCCGATGAGTATCGCCTTTAGGACACTCAATGGAGAAATAAAATCAGGAAGGGTTCCGAAAATTCAGCTACGACACAGAGGATGTCAAACATAAATATATAACATAATTATTTAGCCTGACGATGCAGGGACAGTTTGCAGATGTTCAGCTTGTTTGGACAGATGAGACCAAATTTACAAGAAAAAACATAAAATACAACTAGCCTAGGTGGATCTTGTTCAGGAGGTCCCCCAGATGTGTCACCTCCGCCACGGCGAGCCCTAGTGGCTCGAACTCCTCCACCAGTTCCCTGAAGTCGTCCCTTGTTCTGGTGCCAACGAAGGAAGGAGCGATGATGCGAACCCGCTAGGGTTTTTGCCCGATCTTTCGATGAGAAGCGGGGGATAACTTCGATTTGGACTGAAATGACGTTCACGACCCGACTACAACCATCCAAGGATGCTGCGCCTTAGCAATCGATACACCAATTCCAGCGGTTGCTCGCGATCTTGTGGATGCACGACCAACCAAACCACTAGGGTTATTCCTGCAAGCAATCGAAGAACAAGCAAGAACAAGTAGAACAAGCACTCTATTGCAAAATAAGAGATGAAGGTTCAAATCTGATACACATGAAGGTGGGGTTCCGAAATCAAGTAGAACGGATGGTCTAGTCGACACAAACGTCTACCAGGAAGTAGCAATAGCTAAACTTACATCTAAACAAAACCCAATCTGTTTGTGGCGGCTATGGGGAGGTATTAGAGGAGGAGAGGACGACCAGGAGGGTGTTGGGGTCGTCCTCCAACCCTAGGACGTGTCCTTAATGGACCCAACTTGATACATGGGCCAATAGCCCAAGATATGGTGACGCAGCACCCTGGACAGCAAGATCTCTCGGTAATATTTGGATAATTGTCGCTGCTGTGTAGAAGATACGGACATGGGGCTGGATCCAAATGAAAGTAGACTTGTTAAGCTTTCCATCAAGTCCTGAACCATCCAAATCCGAGTCCGTTTGAAGTCGTGGTGACCGTAACAAGTTGGGACTTTTCTGCAGTCCGAATTCAACTTCCAAAACGTGTTGGACTTGGACTCTTTCCTTCCTTTTGCCAAAACTGACGTGGTGACTTTGTGGAGAACATTAAGAACACTTGGACTTGGTCCCCAATCAACTTCATTGATCTTCCAAACTTTCCTTATGCAATCAAACCTTCCCTTCATCCATGCAAGTAATTCTGAAAAAGACAATATACACATTTTATGGTGCAGCACCAATTCATCAAATGTATCAATAATAAGTCTCATATAGAATGGTTGCACCTTTGGTTTAGAAGTGGATAAGATGGTCATATTTGAACCGGTGATGCCCTCATCATTCTCCCCTTCTTGTCTGCAAGTCGTCCTCGACTTGCTCCAATGGCATACAAATGTGCTTACTTTGATATCGGAATACCGAAGGACGACCATATTGCATGGCCACAACAAACAATACTCCCCTTCTTTAGGATGGCCCTGTTGCATATAAGAAAAACTAGGGATACTTTGTTGGACATTATTAGTGTTAGTGCATCCCTTGATTTGATCATGGTATTGTAGCTCCAAAGTAGATTTCATATTAGAGCAAATATAAACTTTATGCACCAAATAATTTCCTTTGCTATCATATTTGCCAATTGCATAAAGTGAACATTGAATAAAGCTTGGCAAAACAGATTTCATAGATATATCATTCTCCAAACTATTCAGGTCACAAAGAAAATCAAATTCGATATAACCTAAGCAATTTAAAGATGATATGATATTCAGCTCCCCTTTCTCACTAGCAATGCGACAAACTCTCCTTACTTTAGCATGCATGTCATTAAGAATAGAATTATCATGTCCAAGCACTAGTCGTGTTGTAGATATAAGTGAAGCATGGTCATACTCACATGGAGTGATTGCAGCATCATATGTGTTGCTTTTCTCGCTCTCCTCTGACATGGTGGGTGTTGCACAAAAAGTCTTTTCCAACTTTTGTAGTGGGTGTAGCTGCTCAAATGGCTCAATGCATTCAATAGTATTGCTCTCATCCTCCTGCAAAATGTTATGGACAGCAAGGGGAAAAAGAGGGTGCTCTATCTCTAGTCGTGGTGATGAAGTTAGAGAAGAAGTATCACACAACTCTTCTTTGTCACAAGGTACAACAAGCAAATCATGTTGTGACAAAGGCATATCATCAACAAGTTCCACTATATTTTGCTCCCTTTCAACATTTAATGTAGATAATTGCTGGCTATAATGTGTCATACCATTCTTGCAAGTATTCAAAGATGAAAGAATCTGATTTTCAACTTTACAAGCAAGACAAAACAAGCAAGATATATGATTATATGTTTCACTGATGAGCAAAGTTTGAATTTCGGAATTGAGCCCTTTCATGAACCTACTCATAATATCTTCCATGCATTCATCTAGGCCACCAAACAGGATACAAATTTTAAAATCATGATAGTATTGTCTCACGGTCCTACTACCCTGTTTTAATTCCTCTAGTTTGGTAAGCAAGTAATCAGCATAATATGCAGGAACATATACACCTCTAAAATGCATTTTGAAGTCTTTCCATGTTTGCGGAACAATGTCATGCCTACAAAGATATTTCCATTCATACAAAGCATCCTTAGTTAAAGCATTAGAGGCAGCAAAAACCATTTGTTTCTCTGACAAATCATACTCAACAAATTCCTTATCTACAGCTAGCTCCCATTCAATATATGCATGAGGATCGTAGTTTCCTTCAAAGTAAGGTATTGCAGATTTTATTGTATCAAGTAAAACATTGCAAACCTCATGAGTGCCAAGCTTGTTACCATCCATTTGTTGAGCAAATTGCGAATACACAACCTGAGTAAGGCCATGCTTATTTTCCACGTGAATCCCTGCCATGATTAGAAGAAAACCAAAAACATCCACAATAATATCTATGCTCCAATCAACTACTAGGATGTGGTTGTTGTAAATATAATTCTCTCACTCTCAACCTGTTCAAACGAGCTCTTACCAATTCTTACCAAGCCAAACAAGAGGTGGCAGCAACCAACAAGTTGGAAACCCTGGAAAAAGTGTATCGGTGCCACAGCAACAATTCCTTTCAAGTTGTAGTTGGATATGTGGAGCTGTAGGAAGGCTGAAATTAATGTGCAAGGAAGTACTAGCACCACATTAGTCACAAAGCAAGTTGAGAAATCGTTCAACGGTGGTACCGTGCTGGTCCTAGGCTAGACCGTGCTAGAGACGCGAGCCTAGACACAAACAAAGTCACGGTACAAAAGGAAACAAAAAAGAACAAGAACAGCAAGTTATCACTCCCTTTTTCTCTTCCTCCTCACTTTTTTTTTGCCTCTTTCTCTTTCTTTTTTCTTTTCTTTTCTTTCTGATTTTTTCTTCTTCTTTTCTTTTACTTTGCACAACTAGAACAAATCTGAATTTTGACAAATCAGATTTTAAAAGAAACGACTTACAATCTATTTCTCTTTCTTTTCAGGTAGTAACAAGAATAGAGCTAGCAACTCAGATTTTTAAATGTGCCCAAAACAGATTTGCTAGTGTTAAAAAAAAGCAGGGATAGATATGTGCAGCAAAGATGGTGATTACAACGGAGATGTATATGCTGTAGTGGATATTAATATGGTGGTGGTGATGGCAGCGGAGATGGGTATGATTGACAAAGACCGAAATGTGACGAGAACTCGAAACTCTAAAAGTGTAACCCTAAGACCAGCAACTTGACTCAACCGATGTAAACCAAACTCAATAAGCCCTAACTAAGAAGTACCAGCAAAGGCTCAAAAAGATTTATAGGATTATGGAAAAACTAATCTACTATTTTTTGGCTTTTTTGGACTATAGGAAAAATAAAACAGCGAAGGATTGGAAATCTCTCACCGATAAACCTTGCTCTGAATACCAACTGATGCGAACCCGCTAGGGTTTTTGCCCGATCTTTCGATGAGAAGCGGGGGATAACTTCGATTTGGACTGAAATGACGTTCACGACCCGACTACAACCATCCAAGGATGCTGCGCCTTAGCAATCGATACACCAATTCCAGCGGTTGCTCGCGATCTTGTGGATGCACGACCAACCAAACCACTAGGGTTATTCCTGCAAGCAATCGAAGAACAAGCAAGAACAAGTAGAACAAGCACTCTATTGCAAAATAAGAGATGAAGGTTCAAATCTGATACACATGAAGGTGGGGTTCCGAAATCAAGTAGAACGGATGGTCTAGTCGACACAAACGTCTACCAGGAAGTAGCAATAGCTAAACTTACATCTAAACAAAACCCAATCTGTTTGTGGCGGCTATGGGGAGGTATTAGAGGAGGAGAGGACGACCAGGAGGGTGTTGGGGTCGTCCTCCAACCCTAGGACGTGTCCTTAATGGACCCAACTTGATACATGGGCCAATAGCCCAAGATATGGTGACGCAGCACCCTGGACAGCAAGATCTCTCGGTAATATTTGGATAATTGTCGCTGCTCTGTAGAAGATACGGACATGGGGCTGGATCCAAATGAAAGTAGACTTGTTAAGCTTTCCATCAAGTCCTGAACCATCCAAATCCGAGTCCGTTTGAAGTCGTGGTGACCGTAACAAGTTGGGACTTTTCTGCAGTCCGAATTCAACTTCCAAAACGTGTTGGACTTGGACTCTTTCCTTCCTTTTGCCAAAACTGACGTGGTGACTTTGTGGAGAACATTAAGAACACTTGGACTTGGTCCCCAATCAACTTCATTGATCTTCCAAACTTTCCTTATGCAATCAAACCTTCCCTTCATCCATGCAAGTAATTCTGAAAAAGACAATATACACATTTTACGGTGCAGCACCAATTCATCAAATGTATCAATAATAAGTCTCATATAGAATGGTTGCACCTTTGGTTTAGAAGTGGATAAGATGGTCATATTTGAACCGGTGATGCCCTCATCAAGCGACTTCCCCGGAGATTTCAGTACCACTGAGTTCTGCTCCGGCCAGGGTGAAGGTGGCACCATGGCTGACGGCGTGGAGAACTAGCTCCTTGGTGCGCACCCCGACGCCCTCGAGGCACGCCTTCAACGTCGCCCCCCCCGGGCGTTCATGAAGTCAGTGGTGGTCGTGGCCAGCCCCGGGAGCTAGTCGAGTTGGTGCCGGAGTTCTGCATTCAGACAAGAAGGGAATAAAGTTAGAAATAGCCGATTTAGTCAAGCATGAGAAAAAATTGGCTAAATATTGAAGCAAGCAGTTACCGAAGATCAACCAGAATGATTATGTAAAAAGTAGCTGATTCAAATCAAAAGATAATGAATCAAAAGATATGAAAATATGATACCGGCGACCCTGGCGTCGGAGGCCTCTAAGTGCTCCAAAGCACTGTTGAGGCGGGCGCGGAGGATTTCTAGTTCCTCTTCGGCGCGAGCGGCTCGGCGGCGTTCCTCTTCCAGAAGACGTCGAGTGTTGGAGTAGCCCCATATAAAGTACCAAGCATCCTCATCTAGTGCCAGTCCATAACCTGACGGAAGTCGGCTAGGACCTTGGTCATCCGCCAGAGGGGAAGGACTGCAGAGAAAGGGAAAAGAAATTAGGGTTTTTCTTGAGTAAAGAAGAAATTTTGGGGCACGAAAAGAATGACCATGAAAGGATTATTACCCGAGCACACGACGGTGGGTCACCGTGCGGAAACATGGGTGTATGCCGGATCTTGAGTGATGAGTGATTGTCAACTGGTTTGATGCGCATGTTCTTTGGATTGTGTTGTGCACGTGTCGAGCACGGAGACAGTGATCGAAGGCAAGGTGAAGGTCAAGTAGAGACGTGCCGTGCCGATGGACCCTGAGCCGTGAAGGGCGGACGTGAGGCTTGGACTGAGGGACCGGTGGCCTGAGGATCAGCTGTGGTGGCTGACAGCCTGGGACAATGACAAGCGGAGACTTGCGGGGCACGGTGTTGCTCGGGTCGAGGACCTGGGGACACGTGTCGGTGGACGGGGTGCACGGGCAGTGCATCCCCTCTACGTTGTCGGTTTGGTGGTTGAGTGTCGGTGTTTGTTAACCGACAACTCGTCTTGAGTAATCTCAGACGATTTGTTCGGTGGGGATCGGCGTTCAAAAGACTCGGCGAGTACACAGGGACAGCGATTTATACTGGTACAGGCCGCTAAATAGCGTAATACCTTACGTCAAGTGCGGCGTGTGCCTCGTGTATGATTCAAGATTCGATAATAGGAGCCCGCACTTGCTTCCCCTTATATATCCGGGTGAAGCATAGCACAGACTGAGTCCTAGTCGGTTACATTAGAGGAGTCATATTCTAATTACAAGGCTTCCTTTAAGAACTCAACTAGATTACAATAAGAGTCCTAATCCAAATACGCTTCGTATCAAGTCTTCGGATCTCCAGTGCCGTCCGGGATTAGTCGGAGGGATCATCTTCTGATGATATCTCTGACATCCTGGTCCGTCAAGCCCCCAAGCTATTCATCATTTTCTAAGATCATTATCTTCTGGTTTCTCTTTGAGAATCTCCAAGTAATGTCTTGAGAAATCTTGAAGTGCTCCATAGGTAAAGAACTTCCATGGCGTGCACTTTTCCCTAAAAAGTGCACCCATAGGGTGTAGCCCCCGAGCCTCTTGTTATTTATAATAACTTTGAGGATCTTTTGAGGCTTTTCCGAGTAATTCTTGGGTAAGAAAAAACATTTTCTTTATGGTATATACCCTGCAGCCCACGAGCCAAAGTTCCGAGTACTTGGTAGTCGGTTCTTGGGGTCTTCCAAATGTATGACCAGGTAATCCATAAAGGTCTTGAAGAATCAAAACATGCCACTGATGTGTTGCATATTCCATCTCAGTAATAAATGTTCAGCTTTAGGTGGGTAATGTTTTCAACAAACATCCCTTATCACCCCCACTAAAAAAATTACTGTGGAAACAACAATAATTGACCAATGACTGTTCCAACTGTACGTACTAAAGATTTTTGTCGTGTTCTGCAACTGCAAAGTTTGTCGTCTTCCTCTTGAAGTGCGCATGGGAATCAAGTCCATCATCAATGCCAGGCTTCACATGTGCAACAGTGCATCAGTTGAATTATTTGACCCTTGGGTCACTTTTTGTCCGTAGACAATGTCTATAGACCAAGAGGAATCCGCCTATAAATACCCTACCTGGGAAGCAAAGAACTCATATCCTTTTAAGTTTATGTCTTCCTCCAGTTCCATGAGTATTATAGGAGTAAAAGTGGAGATGGCCGAGCCCCTGGGTGTCTCCCTTCTATAAGATAGATAAGGTGTCCAGAAGAACTCTTGTGAAGGGACCATCTGCCAGGGTGGTTTCCAAGTGGTCGTGAGCATAGGGATACAAAGGTGCGCCTAGAAGAACTCTTGTGACTACCACTCGTAGATAACCTCGGAGTCACATGTTGTCAAAAGGCGGCGAGGGTGATGGTCTTCCCCCCGAGTTCCTTGAGTACTAGGGTGGTGCCTGAGGTCCACCTTGGGATGCACTGAAAAGATAGTGTCTACCCAAGGTTCTGTGTCTGCTTTACTGCGTCTCACTGAACCTAGTCCTTGGTGCATTAGGCATCAAGACTTTGTACCTTGATTACACTAGAGTAGCGTTTTACATCTTGATTGTACTTGTGCTGGTAATTGTTGTATCTCAAGATGTTGCCATGTATCTCTGTTGTAATTTCGAGTAATAATAAATAAGATCCGGGTACTTGGAATATTTTCCGAGTCCTTTGTCTTGTTCTCTGAGTACTAAATGTGTCTTGTGAAAGACAGAAGCTTGTCTATTTGTTGTATGCCTATTCACCGCTGCTGACGCTGTCCGAAACGTTCTCCCAGCCGTTAGGGTTTTGAACGGTTTCATAACGTCGTCTGGAAAAGATGAACGGTTGCCGAAACAGATCTATAATAAGCCGCCGTCGAGCCTATATTTTCCTCACACTTTCATCAGTCCATTGCTTTCAGAGCTAGAAATCTTCTAGCCAATGGGTTTGATGCGCATGTTCTTTGGCTTGTTGTTGGTATAAATTAACGCACACTCTACTTTATTTGCAAGCGCACAGATAAAATCTACCGATGTAGCCCTTCACCAGAGTAACCCAGTTTTAATATCGAACCCAAAGGAACGGATAGTGTAAAGTCTCAAAGAATATAACCCCTGAGTAGCTAACAAGGACAGAGAAGCTAAAATCATAGAGGGGATCACTAAGGTTTTCTAAATCCAACTTAAGAGTGATATGTTTATATTATTCTTAGTGGGGAAATTGCCATAAAAGGTCACAAACAGAGTATGATTCTTTTATGCAAATGTATAATCCTATCGAGCCTACACACGGGTAAGTGGACTATAGAAGAATCAACAAGGCTATAAGAGTCACCCTTGCGAACAACCACTAGTACCGGCGTTATAGGAGGCAATTATGAGCTATCAAGTCTAAGCACCACGCTTACACTATCCAACTACTCTAACTCTAGAGCGAATAGATTTAAAGTACTCGAAAGAGAGTCATAAACCTTAAGAATAATAAGAACAATAGCTCAAACTTAAATATAGACGTTGATTACCGAAACAATCATTGAAGCAAGTTGACGAAGAACTTGAATCCACAGGTACAAGATGAAGTGAAGGACCGAATTGGCGACCAGAGGGGGGTGAATGGGAGCCTCAAATTTCTTCTCGAGAAATGATGGCCCTTGTCCTAGAAAATCACCCCAAAAGCGAAGACTCAAACAACTGGTGAGTTCACGACCTACGAATAGGTGGATATCCTAGGAGGTGTCATAGAGGTACAGCGGAACTACCGAAGAACCCCCAAAACCAAGCGCCAAAGCAACGGGGCAAAAACTGCACAAGCAAGCTCCTAGAACAATCGAACCTCCGATAACAGAACACCCCACTCCTATGGAGAAGAGGAAAGTGTTCGACCAAAAATACTTAGGCCAACTGGTGGCAAAAGTACCTTGGAAATATCCTTATGAAGTTAGGAAACTAACACAACAAACGGATCTCAAATCGGAGCTCGAACGCAAAAGATACGGAAGCTAGAACCGTCGAAACTCCGAAAGAGGAACACTTAACTCCTATGGAGAAAAAGGAAGTGTCCAACCAAAAATACTTTGACCAATGGTGTCAAATGTAATTTGGAATGATCCTTAAGAAGTTAGAAAACCAACGCAACAAACGGATCACAAATCGGAGCTCGTACGCAAAAGATACGGACGAAATCAGCAAAACTGTGCAGTCACTTGAACCCCGGACAGACCAGGAATGAGTCCCGGACAGTCCGCCGTTCAAAACTAAAACCAGCGACCTCGCTGCCCGTGAACAGCCCCGACCCTTGGACAGTCCGGGGATGAGTCCCGGACAGTCCGCCACTGTCCAGAAAGCCCAAAAACAGCTCGGGACAAAACCAAAATCAAATGGATCTTCACCAAATCGAACCGGGCTGCAACCAAACTTCTCCCAAGTGTTCTTCTACGTGTTGGGAAGCTAATCCTAGGATATCATCGCTCCAAACCAACTAATCCATGAGAAATCGGAAGAACACTTGAAAAGGGGGAAGAACGAAGAACGAACACGATTTCGACCCGATCTATGTGCTCGTGAGGTTAGAGGGGAAATCCTTCGGTGGAAAGAAGGAGCTCACGACATAGAACAATTTGATTCAAACGGAATCACAAATCGTCGCTCGGAGAGGGAGAACGAGGCAAATCTTCGAGAAGGGAAAAACGAAAACGCGAAGAATAAAAACGCGATTCGATCCAAATTGTAGCCAACAAAGAGGAGGGGTAAAATTGATCCTTGGATTGCTACTAGATGAAGAATTGTGTAGCACTCTATGTCGGGTTACAAGCCACTCCTCGCAACACATAGCGTGGATGGCGAAAAGCTCAAGAACAAGAGCCAGTCTCTCCTCTCACCCTAGCCTCCTCTCACCTAAACAAAATGAGAGTGACACCTCCAAGGATGGATGTCCAACACAGCCCCTTCATCTATATATAGGCGCACGTCCAAATGACACAAACGCCCTAACATGATGTACTAACCCAAATACCCCCTAGGGGTAAAACCGTCCACCCCTAGCAGTTTTCATCCGACGACCACGCGCCTTCTCATCCTTCGCTTCGCCTCGACGCAAGCTCCAGGATGCCGCCACGTGCCGTCATCGTCGACCGCCACGCCTTCTCACCGATAGCTTTGCCGCAACGCAAGCCTCTCGGTGTCGCCACGCGTCGACCAGTCCGCATAGGAACCTCTGCCCCGGTTTTGAGGCCCAAACCGGTAAACCTGCCAGCCTAGGTTTTGAGGCTCAAACCTGTAAACTGTGAGCCCAGGTTTTGGGGCCCAAACCTGGAAACCGTCCATCCCGAGTTTTGAGGCCCAAACTCGGAAACCGGCCACCCGAGTTTTGAGGCCCAAACTCGGAAACCGTCGAGGGTAGCTTTTTGAGGCTCAGCTCCCGAACCCGCACCGTAGACGGGATGTGGTTCGCACACCCCGACCACCGGCACCGATGCCGATGCATGTCCAGCCTCCACGCCGGGCACAACGCCTTCGCCTTCCTTCTTGACTTGGCCGACGGCACTTGCGCCGCACGCAAGCCCGTGTCCGACCTCCCGCCAAGTGCCACGACGCCATCGTCTTCGTCCCGACTCGGCCGATGCACCGAACATCCCCATGTGCTCTCGCTCGCCGATGCCACGTGCCAGCTACCACAGCTGGTCCTCTGGCCTCTTGGTCCGTCGGTCCAAGCCTCACGTCCGCCCTTCACCGTTGTAGGTACATCGGCATGGCACGTCCGCCGCACGGCACGCCCATCCTTCACCTATCCCGGTCCGTCGTCACGGCACGTCTCTACTTGACCTTCACCTTGCCATCGACCATTGTATCCGAGCTCAACACCTGCACATCAACACAGCCAAGAGACAAATGTTGCACACGCACACCAACACAGAAACACACCACAACTCAACGCCACCGGTTAGTCATAAGCATTAAGCACATAGCGAGATAATGACTCAACCGGGAAAAGTGTAACAGACTCTCCCAATAATCTGGCCCACCTACACCTGTCATTTGTCCAACGACCTCTGACCGCTATGTAGGTGTGCCACAAGACTGGATTAATCTGTTGGATACGGTCGACGTATCCATAGGTCACAGGAATCATCCGAGTACAATCATTACAGCACATTATATTTCATACAAAATACCAGATCAGAGATTTCAGCGGAAGTCTTACATAAACATAATATTACAAACCGGTGTTCATTATTACAACATAGGTGATAAAGTGTTCAAGTTGCGATAGTACTAGAGTGCTAGCTGGAAGTTTGATAACATAACCATAACATTAAAACCCTGCCCAAGGGTACATTACTTATCATCCTCAGCCGGAAAGATAATCATGCAGCACGGTCCAAAGCACATCTGTTCAGCGGTCTCACCTGCAACATGGGGTCATAGAACCCTGAGTACGGGAGTACTCAACAAGACTTACCCGACTAATAAAATGGGGAGAAGACTCAGGAATGCAGGCTGAGGGGAAATCAAGGTAAGACTTTAGCAAGAGTCAATAGTTTTTCCTTTTGCATAAAAGCTCCGACTACTAAGTAGTTGTCTCATTCCTTGTTTCTATTATTAACTAACTAGTTAAATATACATCTCATAAATAACCCATTAATCCTCCATTGTTTCATTATTAAGCTACGCTGAGGGTGTGAGGATGAGTCTTCTTTTCTCGTGGAGCAAACGACGATTCGAACCGCTTGATCTACCCAGCTAGGGCTTCCTTATCACACGACATATGCGAGACCGAACTCGCATATATCAACCGTCCCGTGGATCCGCTCAAACCGGACCGGAGCCGCGCCACCCGGAAGTACAGTACACCACCACCCTAGAACGGCCAAGTTGAGTAACGTCCAACAGGGGGCCGAGCAGGGTGGGTACACGCTACTCCCGCCATCTTTCCACTCCCAGTGCGCGGGTGCGTCGTTCCAGTAAGGGCATAGCCACAGTAGGGCTTACCGAAGCATGTGACCAGTACTAACAAATAGTTCTCGATCCAACGGGCCAACAGCGGACGGGCCCTAGGCGACACAGGCGGAAACACTACACCATGACTCCATTTCCTGTGCAAGTTACCCGGCCGGTCTCATTTTAATTATACCATCCCGTACCGAGGGAAGGGTTCCCAACAATAGCATCTCTCTTTTCAAAAACCTACTCTATTGAGCAAGGCTAAGCAGTCTAAACATTTGTAACTAACCCAGTGACAAGGATAATATAAGGAGTAGTCAAGGTAGTCAATGCATCAAATAGGTAACATTCAACTCATAAACTTAATGCACCAATTTTATCAACAAGTATATTGTTAAAAATTGCAAGGTAGGGGCAAATACACCGGGGCTTGCCTTAGGGTTCCTCTTCTGGTTCGTCCCCACAGATATCAAATCCATCCTCGTAGAAGACCGGTGTCTCCCTTGCTGCAATCTCCGGCTGATCCGTGCTAACCTCGGTTTCTAAACGCAATATAACGAACGTGTATATATAAGATGCTTGTGATGTGAATATGAATGAATGCTCATGATGCTGGACAATTATAAGTGGAAGAGTACAGCAGTAAACAACAATCTTAAACTGAATTCAGAAACTGGCATCACATTTGGAACAAGATTTGCATAAATGATACCCCGAACAGATTTCATGTACCAACTTGTTTTAATCATAACCAAAGCTACAGAATAGCAAATTAGGTAATTCAGGACAATCTGGAAAGATTAACAAATTCTCTTCAACTTTTCTATAATACACAAAAGCTGGTTCCAGGGTCATATGGACCAAACAATTCGTTTGGTTAAATTTGTCCAGATTCTGGACAGATTCAAACACCTCTGTTCCACATACCATAACTGGAGTTCAGAGTCATCAAAAATTAAGATCTAAACCATTCTGGAAAGCATATGAAATCTTCTACAACTTTCTTATAATACACCAAAACTGATTCACAAGTTAAATACCCCAAACAGTTCAGTTTGCACAAACTGTCCAGATTCTGGACAGCATCGTATACCCAGATTGAACAGAACATATCTCCCAGTTTATGCATCCAACAATTACGAAATTTTAGGAGCAGCTATATATACAAAAGTGCTACAACTTTGCTATACAATATTTTGCTAGAAAACCACAGGATCATGGTGTTATCATTTTTCCAACAGAACTGACCCAGAAAATTATAGGAACAATGCAAGGCAAGTTTCTTGTTACAACATGATTAGCAATGGTCAAGCGCATAATCCACAATATAGGCATTCAGTAGACAATTCAACAAGAACATACTTTCCACTCTGAAAATCATGATCCTTTTCAACAGAAATTAACTCTTTCATATATATTAATTGCTAATTAAACATTTAGCTTTGTAAGACAACATAACTAGGATTTCACCAAAGGGTTTCCTCCTAACCCAAAACTCTCTGTGTGAACAGACTTAATCATCATAATAGTGACAACTAACTTTGACAATATGAAGGAACAAATGAAATTGCAGAATCAAATTTAACAAGCATCTAACCATATTTAATTAATGGCTTAATTATAAAGACTGAAAATTTATTTTTACCAAAAAGGCTCATAATTTTTCCAGAGATGTGTTAAGTACTGCAAAGTGCGGATACATGGGTGTATGCCGAGTCTCTGAGTGATGAGTGATTGTCAACGGGTTTGATGCGCATGTTCTTTGGCTTGTGTTGTGCAGGTGTCGAGCTCGGAGACAGTGATCGATGGCAGGTGAAGGTCAAGTTGAGACGTGTCGTGCCGATGGACTGGGCGCGATGAAGGATGGGCGTGCCGTGCGGCGGACGTGCCATGCCGATGTATCGGACAGTGAAGGGCGGACGTGAGGCTTGGACTGAGGGACTAGAGGCCGGAGGATCAGCTGTGGTGGCTGGCAGCCTGTGGCGACGACAAGTGAAGAAATGCGGTCATGTCGATGGACGGGGTGCACGGAGGTGCATCCCCTCTACGACGCCGGTTTGTTGGTTGAGCCAGAGAAAAACCAACGGGTGGACGGTTTCCAGGTTTGGGCCTCAAAACCTGGGTGCTGGGTTTCCAGGTTGAGCCACAAAACCTGGGCGCGACGGTTTCCAGGTTGAGCCTCAAAACCTGGGCGTGGGCCGGTTTCCGAGTTTGGGCCTCAAAACTCGGGCGCTGCGGGTTTCTGAGTTTGGGCCACAAAACTCAGGCTGGAGGCTGGTTTCCCGGTTTGGGCCTCAAAACCGGGGGCTGATGGAAAAGGCTGGTTTCCCGGTTTGGGCCACAAAACCGGGGGTGCAGAGCGAGGGCGGCACGTGGCGGCGATCCAGAGGTTGCGTCGAGGCAACGCTTCGGTTCGAGCGGGCGTGGCCGTCGGATCTACCTACCACCGCGGGTTGGACCAGAATAGCCTTAGGGTTTAGCTGGTTCGCTCTGTAATTAGTTTAGAGAGGGGTAGAGTAGGAAATAGACTTAGTCTAGGTTAGTATAAGTAGTTCAGGGGAGACACCCTCCTCCCCATCTCAGTTATTTCAGTTTTAGCCATCTCATTTGCTTCCTGCACTTAGGGTTTCCTGCTCTCCCATCCCCTGCTTTAGCTAGTTGAGATCCGCAGAGAGACTCCACTCTGTGTACTGTTGAGTTGAGGAAGTGAGGCCGTATCCTCACCTTGGAGCACAGATCGATGGCTTGATTTGCGTCCTTAATTCGAGTTCGTGGCTGTGATTTCCGTTTTGCTTGTGTTCTTCACGAAATCCTTTTTCTCCACGATTTTCCCGTCGCTTGATCTCTTTGCTCGGTTCATCTTTTGCAATTCCGTTTGAACCAAGTTGTTCTAGATCGTGAGGCACTTCTTTCCACCGAAGGAATCATCCTCTAACCTCACGGTCTAGGAGATCGATCGATTTTTCGTTTCGGGACACTTTTTCTCACTTCCCCCAAAATTCTTCGATTCACCGATTTGGAGTTAGGTTCGAGCCATGATCTCTTAGAGATAGCTCACTAACCTCCTTGTAACTTCACTCACCAAGTTTGATCCCTAGAGGATGCGTTTTGGGTGAGTTTGAGTCGGATCGGTAGAAGAACAGAGGGGCTGCGGGGTGACCGGACGCTGGTCGCGAAGTGATCGGACGCTGACCAGTGCGTCCGATCGTTGAGCGTTGCGTACAGAGTTTCTGTTTTGACCGGACACTCATGACCGGACCCTGTGTTTATCGATTGACCGGACGCGCCTAGGTTCCTGTTCATCGTGTTTGTTTGATCTGACCGGACGCTCTGTTCACAACCGGACGCTCCGTACTAGTGAGTCCGGTCGCGAACAGAGAGCTCCCAGAGCCGATTTCTGACGACCGGACGCGTCCGGTCCCAGCTGACCGGACGCAGGCAGAGTCCGGTCGTTGCTGTTTCGCGCCGTTTCGTTCGCGGTTCGTTCGCTCTTGATTGGATTCGAGTTTCGTCTGTTGCGTTGGCTTTCTAGGGTTGTCTAGTGTCCCGCTGTGCTTCGTGGGAGCATCCACCCTACATCTAGGGTCGTGGACATTAGCAAGCTCTAGGGTTCGCTTTTGGGGTTGATTTTGGGACAGTGGCATCTAGTTTCCGTAAGGAAATTTTGAAGCTCCCATTCACCCCCCCTCTGGTCGCTTTCGGGTAGCTTTTCGGTCCTTCAATTGGTATCGGAGCAGGTTAAGGATCTTCCACCTTAGCCGGTTCCAGATCCACCGAAGGCGACATGGATCGCGGCGTGGGCAAACCGCCATTCTTTGATGGGACGAACTATGCGTATTGGAAAATACGCATGTCGGCCTATCTGTAGAGTTTGGGTGCTTCTATTTGGGATATTTGCAACTCTGCTGATTACGTGGTCTTGGCTGCTCGTGTTTCTCAGCAACAGATCGATGAGCACGATGCCAATAGCCGAGCCCGTAATGCTCTCTTTTCTTGTTTGAGCATGGGTGA
The DNA here is from genome assembly GCA_009763385.1 of Coix lacryma-jobi var. lacryma-jobi. NCBI lineage: Eukaryota > Viridiplantae > Streptophyta > Magnoliopsida > Poales > Poaceae > Coix > Coix lacryma-jobi. The sequence continues at coordinate 52,797 of VDCT01000882.1, forward strand.
GTTTGATCGTGTTTCTCACCTCGCTACGGCTCGGGAGATCTGGGACACCCTCATGCGTTTCCATGAGGGCACCTCTCAAGTCAAAACCCGACTCTACGAGTCGTTCAAGCGTGAGTATGAGAACTTTAGACATCAACCTGGCGAGAGCATAGAAAGTTTATTCGCTCGCTTTCAGGTGATTGTCAACAGGATGAGGGCTAACAGAGAGCAGTTGCCATTTGACGATCATGAGCGTGCTTTGAAGCTTTTGCACACTCTTGACCGTTCGGTGTGGGACTCCAAGGTTCAGGCAATCATCGAATCGCCGAACTATGAGACCCTCACTTGCGACGAGCTCTTCAGTAAGCTCAAGTCCAGTGAGATTGATGCTATGGCGAGGGCTTCCTTTGAAAATCCTTCTCGCCCGTTCATGGCTTTGGTTTCCGGCTCTTCCTCTAACCCCTCAGCTGGCTTTGCGCTTTCTTCTCTCTTTTCTGTGACAGAGGACCAGCTGGAGTCTTTGGGAGACGACGAGTTGGCTTTGCTTGCCAACCGGTTCTCGCGGTTCCACAACAACCACATGAACCATCGTGGAGGAGGAGGACGCACGGGATGCTATGAGTGCGGCGACCCCGACCACTTCATCGCCGACTGCCCCAAGAAGAAGAACAAGCACTCGGGCAAGGGCGAACATGGGCGCAAGCACGACTCCAAGTACAAGGAGAAGCACGTCCCCCCAAGGCACAAGAAACGGGGCGGCTTCGACAAAGAGTACATCAAGAAGAAGTACTTGGAGAAGCAGCAAGCTGAGCAGCGTGCGTTCTTCGCCACGCTCAGCGACGTCGACGGCTCGGATGACGACTCCGCTGGCTCCAGCGATGACGAGTCCGTGAAGAAGAAGCTGGAAGACAAGTTCAACGGCTTGTGCTTCTTCGCCAGCGACGGAGGCCTGTGCACCATGGCGCTCGGAGATGAGGTCGACGGCGAGCCGGAGCGTACCCCTCAGAACGACGACGACGACGACACCTCCCAGGTATCTCTCACCTACGACGAGCTTTCCTCCGAGGTTGAGAAGTTGACTGCTGCCCTCCTTAGCCAAGATAAGTTGCTTAGGTGTGCCGCTAGAGAGCGCAAGGAGTTTAGGCAGAAGTGGGAGGACACGGTGAAGGAGCTTGAGTTCGCTCGGTCCACCGTGGTAGTGTCGGAGGATGCGGAGTGCGAGTCGTGCACCGCGCACATGACTGACCTTCTCACTCTGAGAGGTAAGTATGCTGCGTTGGTTGGAGAGGTGGATGAGCTCCGTGCTAGGCCGCAGCTGTTGGGTGCGTGCAAGACTTGTCCTGTCTTGCAATCTGAGTTGGCAGAGAAAAATGCCAAGCTTGAGTCTTTAGAGAAGGCCAGCTCAGATAGCACTTGTGTCTCGAGGTGTGCTTTGTGTGAGGGCCTGGAGATGGAGATTGCCAATGTGAAGCATGGCAAGATGCAAACCGAGGAAGAAAACACATACCTTCGGTCCATCTTGTCATGGGTCTCCAGTAGTGAGCCACAGCTCGGGATGATGATCTCCCAATTCAAGCGAGCTGTTGGTGCCCCTGGTGTAGGTTTTGCTCAGAGTGTTGATCTCTCAGTTTTTGGGAAGATTGGAGAGTCTAGTGGTCTGAACCCATGTGAGAAGCCCAATTCCACCACTACTCCCAAACTTGCCAAGCTTCCACTCAAAGAGCCAGCCAAGCCTATCACCAAAGATGGTGTGGTTGAGGAACCCCCGAGAGCTCCTCCCAAGAACCAAATTTGGGCACCCAAGCCAAACCACCTCAAGAACAAGCTTGATGCTATGCCACCCATTAGAGAGGAGTGTTTGCCTCAGAAGGGCAAAGTGAACCACACCCACAGCCCTGGTCACCAACAACCCCCTTTGCGTGCGGTGAGGTACCAGTGTGATTTCTGTGGGAGGGATGGTCACTTGATCGAGTTCTGTTTCCGGCGCAAGCGAGAGGCGCGCCGTGCTCGGGAGATGGAGAACCCGGACATGTACCATCCAGCTCATGGTGGACATGTGCCGAAGGCTCAGGGGAGAGCTGCTAGGTCCGGACGTCAAGGTCCCCGGCCTAGGCAGGAGATGAGAGCCCCTAGGAGGGAAACTAGGCCTAGAGGTCCAGCACCTCAGTTTGTTAGGCCTAGGCAGGAGAGAGCTCCGAGGAGAGACGCTAGAGTTGAGCCCCAGGCTCCTAGGCGTAGACCTCGTAGAGAGCGTGCCCGACGGGGTCCTGCTTTTGCAGGTAATGGACCCCGTGACTGAGGCTTAGTTGAGCGCTTTCACCCACCGCAGTTTGAGTACCGCGGTGAGCGCTTCTTCCCCAGCGGACCACGTTTTCCTGTGCGTGGTGATCGCTATCCCCGTAGACAGGCTAGGAATAGTTTTTACACTGATCGTTCTTTTGAGCAGCCGGCCCAACACTGGTATTCTCCTTACTTCACTAACCCCATTGTTGGACCGTATGCTCACCCTATGTCTTTTTATTGATGTAGGTGAGACAGTTGGAGGACATTTGGTTGGTGGATTCTGGTTGCTCGAGGCACATGACCGGAAACGCCAAGTGGTTCTCCAGCCTTAGCCCGATCGCCGGAAAGGAGTACATAACCTTCGGTGACAATAGTAAAGGTAAGGTATTGTCTCGTGGGACAGTGCGGGTTAATGAGCACTTTGTGTTGCGCGATGTTGCTCTTGTTTCTAACTTGCATTTTAACCTTCTTTCTGTTTCGCAACTTTTTGATGATGACTATGAGATTCGTTTTAAACCGAACCTTAGTCGCATCTTAGATCCTCAGGGCGATCTTGTATGTCTGATTTTGCCCTTTGGGAAAGTCTTTCGCGCGAATTTCTCGGAGTCGTTTGGTTCTTCTCGCTGCCTTTTGGCTAGTCCTTCTTCCTCCGATCTTTGGAAGTGGCATAGGAGGCTCAGTCATTTAAGGTTCGACTTGCTTGCAAGACTTAGCTCACTTGGCCTAATCCGAGGATTGCCCAAGCTTTCGATGGAGAAGGATCTAGTTTGCCATTCTTGCAGACATGGGAAGATGGTTGCCGCTCCCCACCATCCAGTGACTAAGGTCATGACCTCGCACCCCGGAGAGCTTTTACACATGGACCTTGTTGGTCCGGCTCGGGTGAGCTCGGTTGGTGGCAAGTGGTATGTTTTGGTTGTTGTTGACGACTTTTTGAGATATTCGTGGGTCTTCTTTTTGACTGAGAAGACTGAGACTTTCTCCTTCGCTCGCAATCTGATTTTGCGTCTTCAGAACGAGTTCCCCTTGAACTCGATGCGAGCTATTAGAAGTGATAATGGTTCCGAATTCAAAAATTCGGATTTTGAGAAGTTTTGTAACCGCCTTGGCTTGGAGCATCAGTTTTCTTCCCCCTACACACCGCCCCAAAATGGTGTTGTAGAGAGGAAGAATCGGACCCTTGTTGAGATGGCCAGGACGATGCTTGATGAGCATAGGACTCCTAGGCGCTATTGGGCCGAAGCTATGAACACTGCATGCTATATTTCCAATCGCATTTTTCTGAGAGCTTTCTTGAAAAAGACTTCTTATGAGTTGCGTTTTGGCAAACTGCCCAAGGTGAGTTATTTTCGAGTTTTTGGTTGCCATTGTTTTATACTCAAAAAGGGCAACTTGGACAAATTTGAGTCTCGCTCCTCTGACGGTGTATTTTTGGGTTATGGCACTCACACTAGAGCATATCGTGTACTTAACCTTGATACTAACCGGGTAATGGAGACATCAGATGTCACCTTCGACGAGACTCTTGTTTCTTCTTCTTCTCGTTTTGAGCGTGCAGGTGATCATGAGGTTGGAGAGCCTCTTTTTGATGAGGAGGACGAGGGTGCTGAAGGTATGGATGATCCAGCACCCCCTCCACCTGCCGCGCCGCAAAGAGCGGCCTCGACGACGACTCACGGCCCCGACACTTCTTCTTCCTGGGGCCGTGGGATCCTCCACCTCGCGCGGTACCTTTTGTACCCGGGGTGGAACCAGCTGCTGTTGAGGGGGAGGTCACTTCTTCCCGGGAGGCGCCACGACATATCCAGCGCCAGCACCCCCCTGAGCAGATGATCGGCGACATCAGCGAGCGAGTCACTCGCTCCAGGTCACAGCACATCTCTCACTTCGCTCATTCTGCTTTTGTTGCTAATTTTGAGCCCCGAGATGTTGGACACGCATTGACGGATCCGGATTGGGTCAATGCCATGCATGAGGAGTTAGAGAACTTTGAGCGAAATCGGGTTTGGGTTCTAGTTCCACCTCCACCTGACTGTAAGCCTATAGGGACAAAATGGGTATTTAAAAACAAGCAAGGAGAGGATGGCCACGTGGTTAGAAACAAGGCCGGCTTGTAGCGAAAGGCTATAGTCAGAAGGAAGGGATAGATTATGAGGAAACCTTCGCTCCTGTAGCACGTTTGGAGGCTATTAGGATACTCTTGGCTTATGCTGCATCCAGGGGTTTCAACCTTTTTCAAATGGATGTCAAGAGTGCCTTTTTAAACGGCTACATAGAGGAGGAGGTTTATGTTGAGCAACCCCCCGGTTTTGAAAATCCCAAGTTTCCAAACCATGTCTTTAAACTTCACAAAGCTTTGTATGGTTTGAAACAAGCCCCTAGAGCCTGGTATGATAGGTTGAAAACCTTTTTGCTTGCTAAGGGTTTTAAAATGGGATGTGTAGATAAGACGCTTTTTCTCCTCCGGCAAGGCAAAGACACACTTTTGGTCCAGATTTACGTGGATGATATCATTTTCGGTGGTTCTTCTCACGCTTTGGTTGCCAAGTTTGCAGATACTATGAGCAGGGAGTTCGAGATGAGCATGATGGGTGAGCTGACATTCTTTCTCGGGTTGCAAATTAAGCAATCCCGGGAGGGGACGTTTGTGCACCAGGGCAAGTACACGAAGGACTTGCTGAAGCGGTTCGATATGGGTGAGGCCAAGCCTCTTCCAACACCCATGTCGACGACGACTGCCCTGGATGCGGATGTGGACGGAGAAGCAGTGGACCAGAAGGAGTACCGCAGTATGATCGGGTCGCTCCTCTACCTGACGGTGACACGCCCGGACATCCAGTTCGCGGTGTGTCTGTGCGCGCGCTTTCAGGCGTCGCCGCGCACTTCTCACCGTCAGGCGGTGAAGCGCATCTTCAGGTACCTTCGTTTCACACCTGAGTTCGGGATTTGGTATTCTGCTTCCTCCACCCTCTCGCTTTGCGGTTATTCCGATGCCGATTTTGCTGGTTGTCGTATTGAGCGCAAGTCCACTTCTGGGACTTGCCAATTTATTGGATCTTCTCTTGTATCGTGGTCTTCTCGCAAGCAGTCTAGTGTCGCCCAGTCTACCACGGAGGCGGAGTATGTTGCTGCGGCTAGCTGCTGTTCCCAGTTACTCTGGATGATGGCCACTTTGCGTGATTTTGGTTTGAGCTTTTCTCGCGTGCCTTTGCTTTGTGACAGCACGAGTGCTATTAGCGTTGCTAAGAACTCCGTGCTTCACTCGAAAACCAAACACATTGATGTGCGCTTTCATTTTCTGCGAGACCACCAGGAGAAGGGTGATATCGACCTTCGCCATGTCGATACTCATCATCAACTGGCTGATATTTTCACCAAGCCTTTAGACGAATCAACCTTTAATCGGTTGAGGGGTGAGCTTGGTGTGTGTTTCCCCTTTTAGATGGGGGAAACATTTTGGATCTTGTATATTTGACTGACTCTTTTGTCTTTCTTTTCTTTTGCATTTTAGCATAAGCATTTACATTCTGAGCTTCATGTTGATAATCACTAGAATGTAACTATGCTCTATTTAGTATGCTCTGATGCTTATATGGATGCTTGTAGCTTATGCTCTTCCTGATCACTAGTACATGTTATGAGCTGAGCCATTTTGGAATGGTGAATTTACCTAATAACTTACAATCTGAAAATGTTCACCATTGGGATATGCAACTAGCATGTGTAGGATATGTTGAGTTCACTCGTGCTTTTCATATATGCTAGGTTGCTATGTCTCTAGTTATGAGTCATTCACTTGCTTGGTCTGTTCATATCATGTATAAAATTTGAACCAAGCTTTAGTGAATTAAAAAGATCGAGATGGGATTGCTTGTCAACACCTCACGGTATCGAGACTGTTTCTCATTGCACTTTGAGTTAAACTTGAGCCATGTAGTGTATGACCGAAACCGTTGCTTTAAGCTTCCGATTGCATATGCATAGGCTTCGCACGGTTGAAAAGTTAGGCAATGACAAGCTTTCAACCTCTCGCAATCACATGCTAAAATTGAACTTGTGAAATTTCACCGCTGCAAACTCCGATATAAAACTGAAATCACAAGTATATGCTTCATTCCTATGCATGATGATTGAACTTTGCTAGGGGTAGTTCACCTTGTATACGTGTTTAGCACTAGTCTGGATTCCTATCTATACATGTGTAGTGCTATCTTGATGGTGACTATCTTTTTGGCTAAAAATGCTCACTTGCTCATATGCTTCATATTTCGTATGTGTGATCAGTTTGAGCCTTCGCTATGTGAGTGCTTAGTTGTGCCATTGGAGATGTACCGATTAGAGCATCTTTGCACTCTTTTGATTATATGCCTGAAGCTGCTAACTTGCATTTCTGACTTCATATGCATTTTGGAAGGAGGAGTTGTGTTGACTCAAGGGAAGAGTTTGTGCTTGATAAGTGCATTTTCAACTAAGGGGGAGAGTTTTTGCAAATCATATGTCTCCTGGCGTTCAATTAAGGGGGAGCTTTTGCTAAGGGGGAGTTTTGCTAGTTGTGTTGAGCCGTTGCCTCTGTCTTGAGGGACTAGCAAACATTTTCCTCATTTGTCGTCGAGTTGGATTTTGATTGGTTCAGAGACCTTTCGTTTGTTTTTCAATTGGTCGGAGTGGTTTTCGTGCTAGTTGTGTTGAGCCTCTGTGCCTCTATCTTGAGGGACTAGCATTTTTGCCATTTTTAGCTCTGATTTTCAATTGGTGTTTTGCTAGCGGTGTTGAGCCTGTTCTACCTCTTCTTGAGGGCTAGCTTTGCTTTGCTTGGTTGCGTCGAGCCGTTGCCCATGTCTTTGGGGACCAAGTTTTCACTTCTTCCACTTGACCTTCTTCGGCTTTGCTATGCTTTTGGGTCATTTGGTTGAGTTCTCTTCCTCTCCTTCCTCCTACCTTCTTCTTTCATTTTATGATTTGTGTGTGTAGTTGACAATGCACTCATCAAGGGGGAGATTGCGGATACATGGGTGTATGCCGAGTCTCTGAGTGATGAGTGATTGTCAACGGGTTTGATGCGCATGTTCTTTGGCTTGTGTTGTGCAGGTGTCGAGCTCGGAGACAGTGATCGATGGCAGGTGAAGGTCAAGTTGAGACGTGTCGTGCCGATGGACTGGGCGCGATGAAGGATGGGCGTGCCGTGCGGCGGACGTGCCATGCCGATGTATCGGACAGTGAAGGGCGGACGTGAGGCTTGGACTGAGGGACTAGAGGCCGGAGGATCAGCTGTGGTGGCTGGCAGCCTGTGGCGACGACAAGTGAAGAAATGCGGTCATGTCGATGGACGGGGTGCACGGAGGTGCATCCCCTCTACGACGCCGGTTTGTTGGTTGAGCCAGAGAAAAACCAACGGGTGGACGGTTTCCAGGTTTGGGCCTCAAAACCTGGGTGCTGGGTTTCCAGGTTGAGCCACAAAACCTGGGCGCGACGGTTTCCAGGTTGAGCCTCAAAACCTGGGCATGGGCCGGTTTCCGAGTTTGGGCCTCAAAACTCGGGCGCTGCGGGTTTCTGAGTTTGGGCCACAAAACTCAGGCTGGAGGCTGGTTTCCCGGTTTGGGCCTCAAAACCGGGGGCTGATGGAAAAGGCTGGTTTCCCGGTTTGGGCCACAAAACCGGGGGTGCAGAGCGAGGGCGGCACGTGGCGGCGATCCAGAGGTTGCGTCGAGGCAACGCTTCGGTTCGAGCGGGCGTGGCCGTCGGATCTACCTACCACCGCGGGTTGGACCAGAATAGCCTTAGGGTTTAGCTGGTTCGCTCTGTAATTAGTTTAGAGAGGGGTAGAGTAGGAAATAGACTTAGTCTAGGTTAGTATAAGTAGTTCAGGGGAGACACCCTCCTCCCCATCTCAGTTATTTCAGTTTTAGCCATCTCATTTGCTTCCTGCACTTAGGGTTTCCTGCTCTCCCATCCCCTACTTTAGCTAGTTGAGATCCGCAGAGAGACTCCACTCTGTGTACTGTTGAGTTGAGGAAGTGAGGCCGTATCCTCACCTTGGAGCACAGATCGATGGCTTGATTTGCGTCCTTAATTCGAGTTCGTGGCTGTGATTTCCGTTTTGCTTGTGTTCTTCACGAAATCCTTTTTCTCCACGATTTTCCCGTCGCTTGATCTCTTTGCTCGGTTCATCTTTTGCAATTCCGTTTGAACCAAGTTGTTCTAGATCGTGAGGCACTTCTTTCCACCGAAGGAATCATCCTCTAACCTCACGGTCTAGGAGATCGATCGATTTTTCGTTTCGGGTCACTTTTTCTCACTTCCCCCAAAATTCTTCGATTCACCGATTTGGAGTTAGGTTCGAGCCATGATCTCTTAGAGATAGCTCACTAACCTCCTTGTAACTTCACTCACCAAGTTTGATCCCTAGAGGATGCGTTTTGGGTGAGTTTGAGTCGGATCGGTAGAAGAACAGAGGGGCTGCGGGGTGACCGGACGCTGGTCGCGAAGTGATCGGACGCTGACCAGTGCGTCCGGTCGTTGAGCGTTGCGTACAGAGTTTCTGTTTTGACCGGACACTCATGACCGGACCCTGTGTTTATCGATTGACCGGACGCGCCTAGGTTCCTGTTCATCGTGTTTGTTTGATCTGACCGGACGCTCTGTTCACAACCGGACGCTCCGTACTAGTGAGTCCGGTCGCGAACAGAGAGCTCCCAGAGCCGATTTCTGACGACCGGACGCGTCCGGTCCCAGCTGACCGGACGCAGGCAGAGTCCGGTCGTTGCTGTTTCGCGCCGTTTCGTTCGCGGTTCGTTCGCTCTTGATTGGATTCGAGTTTCGTCTGTTGCGTTGGCTTTCTAGGGTTGTCTAGTGTCCCGCTGTGCTTCGTGGGAGCATCCACCCTACATCTAGGGTCGTGGACATTAGCAAGCTCTAGGGTTTGCTTTTGGGGTTGATTTTGGGACAGTGGCATCTAGTTTCCGTAAGGAAATTTTGAAGCTCCCATTCACCCCCCCCCCTCTGGTCGCTTTCAGGTAGCTTTTCGGTCCTTCACAAAGTACCACAAAATTGATTTCACAATTTTCGGACCTCAGGAATAGCCTACAAAATTATGTAAAGTGCTTAAACTATTTATTTAACTATTTTAATTCTCCAACAAAACTTGTCCAAACCTTCAGTTTCATATTTTTATAATTTTCTTCACAGGTCCGAGAGGCTACACAAAACTTTTCAGAATTTTTAGCGCAATAACAAAAATACAGCAAAAATAACAAATTTTAGCACTGTTCATATACGCGAAAATAGAAAAACCCTAACTCTATCACACTGACAGGCGGGACCGGGGCGTCAGGCCGACCCAGTCGTGACCAGTGTGCGCGCGGGGCGCTGACCGCGTGACGGCGGCATTGACCGCCGGCCCAACTCGCCGGCGGTGAGGCCCAAGGCGACACAAACACTACCTACGCGCTCCTTGGCGCAAGGCGAACACACGGGTGGGCTTGGTTGGGGCTAGGAGCGACCGGGGGTAGGGTGCCCGCGGCCATGGCGGCTCGGCCGCGCCGTTCCCGGCGGCGCGCCGGTGTTTCGGCCAAGGTGACGCGGTAGAGTTGAAACGGAGACGAGCATCGGCATCAGGGACCTCACCTACAGCTGATGCTCGCGTCGGTTTGGTCGGAGGAGCCCGGGAAAATGGAGGTCGACGGCGGCGGTCTTGGTGGCGGCGGCCTGAAGCTCCACGGCGGCGTTCCGGCCTCCCCTGCGCGATAGAGACCAGGATAGTGAGCCGATGTGAGGGAGTGAGTCAAGGCAAAGCGAACGGTGCAGTTGAATTGATCCGAGAGGCTCCTTACCCACCGCGCGACAGCGAACCCGACCGCGGCGGCGATCTGCCGTAGTTGGGGAAGAAGGGTCCCGGCCGGGCAATGTAGGTCACTAGCGCTCGATTCAATGGGTCAGGGAGGTGGTCAGGGTCTCGGCGGGGGTGTGGGTGAGACGGCGACAGCAGAGGAGGCCCGTCGGCGGTGAATTTCGCCGGCGGAGCTCCCTGCTCTTGCCGGCGGAAACAGAGGGAGAAGGAAAGAAGAAGAACGCGGTGACGGCGTGGTACTTGTAGGCCGGGAAGTACTCATCGGGTGTGCCAGCGAGCTATGCATGCAGAGGGAGCGAGTGGCGCGTGGATGGGGACGTGTCGACGCCGGAACGCCGTTGTGGCCGCGACGGCCGTCGTGGACGCCATGCAAGGGTCCATGGACTGTAGCTACAGTGAGTTTTGTCCCCTTTTGAATTGCGACCAAAACTTGAACTAATGTGCAAAATCCGTAAGAATGAAAGTTGTTCATAATTTTGTGATCTACAAACTTGCTTAAAGAACCATGTGCCAATTCGGCCAAGTTTTTGAATTAGGGTTTGAATTCAAATTTAACCTAAACTGATTTCTCAAATTACTTTAAAATTTTCTGAAGAAGTTCAAATTCTGTGAACATGAAAGTTGTCACATTTGTCATTCGCTACAACTTTGATTAAAGGGCCAAGGTCAGATTATCAAAGGTTTGTAAACTGTAGTTCAAGGGTAGATTCTAGGGTTTAAACAAATTTGTTTCAATTCAAATTCTGTGCAGAATCTTTGTTAACTTTCTATACCAAAGTTGTTCCTTTCATTAGTATCTACAACTTTGTTTTAAGAGCCATGCCCAGATTTAGCTTAGATCCAAGTCTTTATCATAGAGCTACTATAGGGACTTGTGTTTTCATGAACAATATAGTCCTATTAGCCTATCTTCACTAGAAATCAGCCACAAGTAAATCCTTAATCACCACACATTCATTGAACAAAACAGAATTAAACAAGCATATGATGCACTTGAGATCAAGTTATATGCAAATTGTAAATGCATCTTTAGTGTTGCTACTTGAATGCTTTCCATGCTCATGATGACATGTCAGGTTTTAGTTGACCTAAACACCAGAGGTGTTTCAAAAAGCCTCAAACCTCCTTATCAAAGTCAATCATTCATCATATATGTTCTCAATCTCCCCCTTGATGAATGCATTGACTAAAAATAAAACCACAAAGGAAGGGTTTGAAGGCAAGCCTCATTCAAGTGCCCAAAAGCCAAGCAAAAGAAAACACAAGGCTACTTGAGATGAGGAAGGATCATGAAAACTCCAAATAAAAGCTCTCAGTCCCGAAAGAAACGGGAAAAGCGGGCAAAGCCTCCACACAACCGAAGAGTCAAGAGAAACAAGAGTTTCATGAAATCCCAAAAGGTACTCAAAAACCAATCTCAAATAAATTGTCAAACAATCATCACAAACGAAACCAAGGTACTTATCCACTTGGGTTGCCAAATTTCTCCCCCTTGATGATTGAATTGACAAAGACTAAACACAAAGAGATGGTTTGAGATACCAAAACGGAAAACTTGGTCCCCAAAGATATGGGCAACGACTCAACGCAACCAAGCAAAGGATCGGAGCAACAACTCATAAAAGAGCAAAACTCGATCACATAGAGCGAAAGACTTGGTTCCCAAAGACATGGGCAATGGCTCGACGCAACCAAGTCAAAAATGAGCTAGCCCTCAAGCAAAGGCAGAAAATGGATCAACACCACTAGCTCAAGGCTCGATACCAATTAAGGCTGAATCAACGCATAAGAATGCAAAACTGCTAGTTCCCCAAGATAGAGGCACCGAGGTTCAACACAACTAGCAGAAGACTCGATACCAATCACAAGCAGCCAAAAATTGGTGAAAACAGCTAGTTCCTCAAGACAGAGGCACATAGGCTCGATGCAACTAGCCGAAGGCTCCATACCAATCGAAAATACCAAGCAAAAACTGCTAGTCTCTCAAGAGAGAGGCAACAATGGCCTAACACGACTAGCAGGCTCGATACCGATTGAGAAAAACACAAAGAGAAGCTCAACACTAAATGGAGCACAAACACTTAGAACACTTGGAGCTCACTATGAAGGATACCAATTGAAACACATAAAAGAGCTATAACAATTGAAGAAGAACATAAAACAGCCAAACCCCCCTAGCTCAAACCTCTCCCCTAAATGCATGACTCTCCCCTTTTGAGCCAACACTCAAGCTCCCCCTTGCAAACAGCTTCTCCCCCTTGACAAAAGGGAACATGTTGAGGGGTTTTGACATTTTCACAAAGTTGACACAAACACAAGACAAGTCATCAACCAAAAGCATATGGGGGTGATCACAAGATGTATCAGAGCTGGGGGTATGTACACTAAGCTAAAAATGCATGATATGCACAATGCAACAGCTTCAAGTGTATAGCAATCAGAATGAAAAGATGCTCAAAAGGGTGCTGCCCTGAAAGTGTAGCAACCAATACAAATGCTAGCAAAGGCTCAAACTGATCAAATGAATACGAAATATGAACAATTAAGCATATGAGCAGTTTTAAGCCATTTGAAAAGGAGTCCACCACTAAAATAGCACTTAGCATGAATAGACAGGAAATCGAGCAAGTGCTAACTCAAGTATAAAAGGTGAACTACCCCTAGCAAAGTTCAATCATCATGCAATAGAATGAAGCATAAACTTGTGTTATTTTCAAATTTTTATCGGAGATTGCAGCGGTATTAACACAAGTTCATATTAAAAGCATGTGATTGCGAGAGGTTAAAAACATGGTCATTGCCTAACTCTTCAACCGGGCTAAGCCTATGCAATAAAAGCAATCAGAAGCTTAAAGCACCGGTTTCGGTCTTACACTACACGGCTCAAGTTTAACTCAAAAGTGCAATGAGAAACAGTCTCGATACCGTGAGGTGCTGACACATGCAATCCCATCTCGATCTTTTCAATTCACTTAGACTTGGATCAAATTTTAGCACAAGGTAAATATGAACAATCCAAGCAAGTGAATGACTCAATGCAAGAGACATAGCAACCTAGCATACAAAAGATAGCACAAGTGATCTCAACACATCCTACCCATGCTAGTTGCCACTCTCAATGGTGAACAAATTAAAGGTTTCACAGTTGATTAATCAAGTTCACCATTTACAGAAATAGCTTAGCTCATAACATGTATCAAGTGATCAAAAAGAGCCTAGGCTACAGGCATCATCATGAATAAACAGGGCATACCAAAAAGAGTATAATCTCATTCTCATTGCTCTAAACATGAAGCTCTAAAATGCACTAGAATACATGATGAAATGCATGCAAAAGCTAGTCTATCAAAGACAAAACAAAACTAGCCTAAAAAGGAAAACCCAAAACAAAAGGGTATCGGAGAAGTCAAACTAAGATACAACAGGCAAAATGCTTCCCCAACTAAAAGGGAAACACACATCAAACTCACAAGCGAAGAGCCAGGAAACGCTCAAGCGACAACCAGCAAAATCCACATCGAAAAGACCACATAGCAAAAAGAGGTCAAGGAAGAAGAGTACCAAAACCCGAACTCAGAAGTGTGTCGGAGGTACCTCATGAAGCGCATGATCGCCTGCTAGTGTGATACCCGATGGGACGCCTGAATCTGCTGAAATCCGGGGCGCCTACCTCACCGAAGTCGTCTCCCCCTCGCCTGATGCTGTCGCTCCCACAGGTGCAGCTAGTGCTCGCTGGAGAGCTGCTCGAACGGAACCCCAAGTCATGAAAGAAGTGGGATCGGGTCCGTGAGCCGAAATGCTCTCTCCAGGCTCCTGTTCTCCTACACACTCAAAAGCAGAAGAAAACACAAGACATTGTCTCGTCCAATGTGACCTCAATGTCTCCACGATAACGGTTAGTCACATAATAAGCATAAGGTGAGCTCTCAACAAAAAGAGATCTACCTATGAAAGATACCGCAAGGAGATCTGAACTCAAACTACTCAAAACTACCATGCAACAAGATAAAGCACTGTAGCAAAATGCAGCCTAAAGACATGATCAACCCAAACATAGCCTAAGCCTCAACACATGCTACAATGCAAGATAATGATAGCAATTGATCCAAAAGCATGTATCATGATAAAATTGTGGAAAGGCTAGTGCTTAAACTAATCATATCAACAGGATACATGTAGCTAACCAAAACTAGCACCTGAAAAGTGACACCTAATGAACATCATACCACTACAAATCAAGCTCATGGAGTAATATGGTAAAACATGTCACAATGTTCATGAGGATCACAAACTATCATGAAAAGTGGATTATCCACCAAAAACTATACACAAAGCTAGCATGACATGATATCCAAGATGGCACATGCTGGACTAAAACAAAACATGATACAAAAGAAAATGTACATGCAAGAACTATACAAGTGAGCACATGACACTCATACCACAAGAAATAGCACATGGATGTACAAGGTATGAGTGTATAAGAAAGCTCACCAAACTGCAAAAGCCTCTTTGGAGGCAATTCTAAGCGGGGTGTAGAGAACCATCAAATCTTGATCACATCTAAAAGATCAAGTTCCATCAAGTGCATGTTCTCCACCCCGCGTCCTCATATCTACACACAAGAGGACAAAGTATCCCGAGTCTTGGATCCCGAAGGGTTAGCAAGCATATACTTGGGATCCAAAGACTTGGTCACAAAACTCAACTTATCTTGTGGGTTAGCATGATGCAAATGTTGGTTCAAATGAAATTGTGAAACACCCTTGGAAGCATTCCTCAAAAGGACAACTCGAGGAGAAGAACGAGTCGTACCATGGGAAAAGAGGCAAACATCTTCCAAGGTTTTTGTAGAAGAACCAATAGAAGCACCATGAAAAGCATGATGTGGACTAAGAGAAGAAGCACTAGAGGCATGTCCACGATCATGACCTAACCCGCTAGAAAAGGAGTCATAAAACCCATCAACAAAAAGGGGCTTCTTACTAGGAACACAAGCGTTCATGCCATGAGAAGGGCCATGAACCACCAACTTCCTAGAAGAGCGAGCTTGGCGCAAGCGTTTGGCACGCCGATAGCAAAAGCTTTCTTGATGCCCATCTTTCTCACAAAAAGAGCAATGGTACAAAAGCCTATCGGAAGGCACATCATTTTTCGACAAGTGAGAAGTCCCTTGGGACTTAGAACCAGAAGCATCAACAAGAGACTAGGTGCCAACACTCGGAGCACACGTGCCATGGGAAAGGCTACGCGGCTTCCTAAAAGCCTTAGCTCGAATACGCCGCTCGTGCTTGACACGGCGAAAACAAAAATCGAATGAATGTCCATCCTTCTTGCAAAAGGTGCAATGGAAAATCGGATTGGGAGCACGGTTTCCAAAAATGAGAGAAGCACCCTTGTCATGAGAAGTCCCTTGGACATCACTCGAAGAAACAACAAGGTTAGGAGTAGCTATGAAAGAGCTATCCTAAACCTTGACACTAGTGCTAAGGTCAACAGACTCATGCGCAACCCAAGAACTCAACTCCGGTTGCAAAGAAGCAATTTTAGAAGAATCAACATCGGAGTTGCAAGAAGTGCGTGAATCAAAAGACTTAGCACAAAGACTCTTGCATCTTTTGGCTAAAACCTCATTCTCAAACAAGAGGCGATCACAAGTACCACAAGGAGTGTTTCTCAAATTTTCCATCTCCTTTTCAATGCACTCGGCATATGTGGTATGCAAGAGTTCAATCTCTTTCTCATGGTTAGCACTCATATCATTGTGCTCAACCAACTTAGCGCTCATATCATCGCGCATTTGGTTCAAAACCAAAACTTCTTTTTCTAAATCAATGCATGATGTGCAAATGAAATTGGTGGAAGAAACATCACCATTCACATCAAGCAATGAATCATGATTAGCACAAGAAATAAGGCAAGTATTTTTATTCAAAGAGCACAAGCTACAAGGCCTAGCACTTATCTCAATAATTTCAGCCCTAGCATGCTCAAGTTCATCTACACATGTGGTGTGAGTCAATTTTAATTTATTGATTTCAGCAAGCAAAGACTCACAAGAACCACATGGTTCAGCAGCTTTTCACCTAAGCAAGGCTATTTCAGATTTAGCACGAACAAGATCCTTGCGCAAGTCAAAGCAAACCAGACATGGTATGGAAGCATTTGATTTTAGCATTTCATTTTCAGATTTTAAGCTAGCAAGGGAAAAGCATAGCTCATCATTCTTCCTAACCATGTGACTACAAGAGGTGCAAGGTAAAGATACACTAGACTTCCAATGAAAAAGGCCACATTTCAACCTAGTGATAGAGCATTTCAATTTCTTGACCTTTCTACGCAAGGTATCACAAAGCTCATCATATTTCATGTTATCATCACAACAAGCTTCAAATTGTTGGGATAAAATCCCAAGACAAGCAGCAAGAATACCTTTCTTGGTCTTGCCAAGTTCGCGTATACGATCCTCCGTTGAATGCTCATCATCTCCTAGGAAGCCCAGCAAAGCATCCACCTCGCGTTCCGCCTCAAGAGTCGTACTCCTCCTTCTTGCCAAAATGTTGTCCTTGGTCGCATGTCCAAGACTCAAACCTAAGGACAAAGACACACTGGAAGAAGAACTTGGTGCCATCTCCAAAAGAACCGTTAGTGTTAGCCAAAACACAAGCTCACCACCTCGACAAGCAAAGTCGGAAACACAACCATTCTCAAAAAGGTCGCCTTCGCGGATCCGGAACCGGTTAAGGTAGAGAGATCATTAACTGGCTCTGATAACAATTGAAGGACCGAATTGGTGACCAGAGGGGGGGGTGAATGGGAGCCTCAAATTTCTTCTAGAGAAATGATGGCCCTTATCCCAGAAAATCACCCCAAAAGCGAAGACTCAAACAACCGGTGAGTTCATGACCTACGAATAGGTGGATACCCTAGGAGATGTCTTAGAGGTACAGCAGAACTACCAAAGAACCCCCAAAACCAAGCGCCAAAGCAACGGGGCAAAAACTGCACAAGCAAGCTCCTAGAACAATCGAGCCTCCGATAACGGAACACCCCACTCCTATGGAGAAGAGGAAAGTGTTCGACCAAAAATACTTAGGCCAACTGGTGGCAAAAGTACCTTGGAAATATCCTTATGAAGTTAGGAAACTAACACAACAAACGGATCTCAAATCGGAGCTCGAACGCAAAAGATACGAACGCTAGAACCGTCGAAACTCCGAAAGAGGAACACTTAACTCCTATGGAGAAAAAGGAAGTGTCCGACCAAAAATACTTTGACCAATGGTGTCAAAAGTAATTTGGAATGATCCTTAAGAAGTTATAAAACCAACGCAACAAACGGATCACAAATCGGAGCTCGTACGCAAAAGATACGGACGAAATCAGCAAAACTGTGCAGTCGCGGACTGTCCGCTAGTGAACCGCGGACTGTCCGCTATTGAACCCCAAACAGTCCAGGAATGAGTCCCGGACAGTCCGCCGTTCAAAAATAAAAACAGCGACCTCGCTGCCCATGAACAGCCCCGACCCGCGGACAGTCCGGGGATGAGTCCCGGACAGTCCGCCACTGTCGAGAAAGCCCAAAAACAGCTCGGGACAAAACCAAAATCGAATGGATCTTCACCAAATCGAACGGGGCTGCAACCAAACTTTTCCCAAGGGTTCTTATACGTGTTGGGAAGCTAATCCTAGGATATCATCGCTCCAAACCAACTAATCCATGAGAAATCAGAAGAACACTAGAAAAGGGGGAAGAACGAAGAACGAACGCGATTTCGACCCGATCTATGTGCTCGTGAGGTTAGAGGGGAAATTCTTCGGTGGAAAGAAGGAGCTCACGACATAGAACAATTTGATTCAAACGGAATAGCAAATCATCGCTCGATGAGGGAGAACGAGGCAAATCTCCGAGAAGGGAAAAATGAAAACGCGAAGAATAAAAACACGATTCGATCCAAATTGCAGCCAACAAAGAGGACGGGCAAAATTGATCCTTGGATTGCTACTAGATGAAGAATTGTGTAGCACTCTGTGTCAGGTTTAGGGTTTAGGGTTTAGTATTTCCTTTTAAGCTCTACATTATCTCTCTCAAGGTCTTCAATCCTGTCCCCGAGGCGATCTAACTGGGTAGTCCTCTTATGTTTAGCCGCGAGATTAGGAGTGGTGGGTGCCCTCTTTACTGGTGGAGTAACCTTGATCTGCTCAGGGTGACCACAAACTCCATCAATGCGCGGACGCGGATTTGTAGATCTATATTTTATGACTGTGGGTTCCCCATTCTTGTTCGTCTTCAGCCCGACGAGTGTCTCATTGGGCTTAAGAGGAAGAAGCGGGAGCGACTTGGGGACGGAGAATGTCGGGAGTCCTCTTGCCGGCACCGCTTGAGCGTAAAAAGCTTGTTGACGATGTGACGAGGTCTCTTCTGGCGGGATCATATCGACGGGTGTTGGCGAGTCAACGGGGGCGATCTCCTTTGACGGCGTTATGGCAAGCTCCTTTGATGCGGCGACGACAAGAGCCATTGAATCGTCGGCGGGCTCGTTGAGGTCGATCCTTGGATAGGAGGCCATTAGCACTGGTGGGAGGAGAGCTTTGCTGCTGCTGGTATTCTGGAGCAGGCTGTAATGAATCTAGAGGCAGGCCTGGGGCTGGATTTATAGCTGAGGTGGCTTGGAGAGGAGGTTGAATGATAGGCATGATAGGTTCGTTATGGGAGTTATCGATTCTGTGGATCAGGTTACCAGAATGGATATGAGAAAGAGTCTGGACATGTAACGAAAGAAGGCAGACGGCGAGGGGACACCAGGGCAGACCGGTCGGTCTCCCTAGGGGACCGGTCGGTCCCACCCTGTGGGCCCTCATGGGTCCGTCGCTCGTGGTGTCTTTAAACTTGATCCTAATCCCAGAAAATATTTCCTCGATGTGCGAACTTATTGGAAAATGACGATGGTGTAAATCTATGGGACAATAAAGAATTGGATGACATCGAACTCTTTAGGACTCTTTTCATGTTCTAGAAAAATATTAAGACGTTGCCCATTTACCTTAAATAGCGTACCTTCGTCATTTTGAAGTGTAATAGCTCCATGTGATGAAGTGGCTACCACCGTGAAAGGTCCTTCCCATTTGCTTCGTAGTTTTCCATGCCCGAACAACTTTACCCTAGAATTAAAAAGTAATACCTTGTCTCCCAGAGTGAAGCTCTTATTCTTGATTCTCTTGTCATTCCACCTCTTTGTTCTCTCTTTGTAGATCTTTGCGTTATGATATGCCTTTTCGCGCCATTCATCTAGTTCAGAGAGTTGCATTTTCCTCTTGACTCCTGCAGCTTCTAAGTCCATGTTCCACCTTTTGATTGCCCAGTGAGCTTTGAATTCTAGTTCCACTGGTAAGTGACAAGTCTTTCCATAGACGAGCTGATATGGAGACATTCCCAGTGGTGTTTTGTAGGCAGTATGATAAGCCCACAGTGCTTCGGGTAGTCTATCTTTCCATTATGTTCCCATCTCGTCAACCGTTTTCTGTAGAATATTCTTGATTTGCTTGTTCGATGTTTCTGCTTGGCCACTTGTCTGAGGGTGATAGGGAGTGGCAACATTGTGACGGATCCCATGATTTATCAGATATTTATGAAAGCCTTTGTCAATGAAATGTGTTCCTCCGTCACTAATTACCATCCTTGGCACTCCAAATCTTGGAAATATCACCTCCTCGAACATCCTCTGAGAGTTTCTTGCATTAGCAGACTTACATGGCACCGCTTCGACCCATTTTGAGACGTAGTCGACAGCAACTAGGATGTACTCATGGTTTCTTGATTTAGGGAACGGTCCCATGTAATCAACTCCCTAGACATCGAAGAGCTCAATCTGAAGGTTGTTGGTGAGTGGCATGGCATCTCTGGAGTTGATGCTGCCGTGCCTCTGACATGGTCCACACCTCTGGACAAAGTCTTTTGTGTCTTGGTACATAGTTGGCCAGAAAAATCCACTTTGCCAGATCTTCGCATGTGTTCAGAATGCCCCATAATGTCCTCCATATGGTGAAGAGTGACAGCGTTCAATGATCTTGATTCCTTCTTCAGCTGGCACACATCTTCTGAGTAACCCATCAGAGCATACTCTGAATAGATATGGATCATCCCATATGTGGATCCTACTCTCATAGATCAGCTTCTTATTTGCTCTTGGTGGTACATACCCTGCAACTATAAAATTGACAATATCTGCATACCAGGGGTCATGAAAAAGCATGTCATCCCTGAGTGAGTCATTTATAGGCAATTCCTGAGGATTTTCAAAATGCATTCTAGACAAGTGATCAGCTACAGAGTTTTCTACTCCTTTCTTATCTTTTATTTCTAAGTCAAATTCTTGGAGTAACAAAACCCGTCTTATCAAGCGTGGCTTAGCATCATTCTTAGTGAGCAGGTACTTTAGTGCAGCATGATTAGTAAAAACAGTCACCTTTGATCCCACTAAATAAGATCTAAACTTGTCTATAGCAAAAACAACAGCCAGAAGTTCTTTTTCAGTAGTAGCATAATTAAGTTGAGGTCCCGTTAAAGTTTTGCTGGCATAAGCGACTGCATGATGCTTTTTATCCTTATATTGTCCTAGCACAGCTAAAACAGCAAAATCACTTGCATCACAGATGATCTCAAAGGGTAGAGACCAATCAGGAGGTTGGATGATAGGTGCAGAAGTGAGTGCTTTCTTAAGAGTGTTAAAAGATTCCAAACATGCATCATCAAATTCAAAAGGAACATCCTTGGCCAAAAAATTTGTAAGCGGTCTAGCAATATATGAAAAATCTTTTATAAACCTACGGTAAAAACTAGCATGGCCAAGAAAACTCCGAATTCCTTTGACATTAATCGGTGGAGGCAAACGTTCAATTACTTCAATTTTAGCTTTGTCTACCTCAATTCCACGTTCAGACACTAAGTGACCTAGCACTATGCTCTCTTTAACCATAAAGTGACATTTTTCCCAATTAAGGACTAAGTGCTTTTCTTCACATCTTTGCAAAACCTTGTCTAAATTTTCAAGGCAATCATCAAAAGTTTTTCCATAAACAGAAAAGTCATCCATGAAAACTTCCATGATTTCTTCAATCATATCAGAAAATATAGACATCATACATCTTTGAAAAGAAGCAGGTGCATTACATAATCCAAAAGACATTCGGCGATAAGCATAAGTTCCATATGGACATGTAAAAGTTGTTTTGCTTTGATCATCTGGATGGATTGGGATTTGGTGATATCCAGAATATCCATCAAAAAAACAAAAGAAAGAGTGATTGGCTAACCGTTCTAACATTTCGTCTATGAAAGGTAGCGGGAAGTGATCTTTCTTAGCTGCCTTGTTTAATTTTCTGTAATCAATACACATTCTCCAACCAGTAATAGTTCTTTGTGGAATTAATTCATTCTTCTCATTCTTTACCACAGTCATGCCTCCCTTCTTAGGCACAACATGGACAGGGCTCACCCACTCACTGTGTGGCACAGGATAAATGATCCCGGCATGCAAGAGTTTCAAAACCTCCTTCTTTACTACCTCTCTCATCGCATTGTTAAGCCTGCGTTGTGGCTCTCTAGATGGTGATATGTTAGGATCAGTAGGAATGCGATGGGTGCAGAAAGCGGGGTTGATTCCCTTTAGATCGTGGAGTGAATAGCCAAAAGCTGATTTATGCTTCTCTAAGACAGTGATCAACCTAGAAGTTTGTTCCTGAGTAAGATTATTATTTATGATCACAGGAAACTCAGGATCATTATTCAAGAAAGCATATCGAAGCCCAGAAGGTAAGGGTTTTAACTCTATGGGAGGTTTAGGAGGTTCTTCTAAGGAATCTAGAGGATCTAGATCTGGTGTGTTATCTTCTTCCTCAGTGAAGAACTGCGCATCTTCTTCATATTCAGATTCATTTATTATTTCAAGACGTGCTTCCTTAATTTCTTCCATAGGATCTGGCTCGGGACATGATTCATTCTCAGCATTGGTTCCCTTAAGATTTTTCCCAAGATAGAAGTTTAAGATCCGTGTTTGACCTTCATGAATTACTTGTTTAAGTGGTTGGCCTATCAGCAGATTAAACTCTTTAATATCAAAGATATAAAAGCTTAAGTGTATTGGAGTGTTATCTACAGTGACAGGCAGGACATACATGATTCCTGAACTAGGAATAACATGTCCTGAAGGGCTTTTTAACAATTTAGCTGTTGGGCTAAGTGGCATTTGTTTTAATAAATCTTGAGCAAAGGTTTTAGACAAAATGTTGGTTCCCACAACAGGATTATAGAGAGCTTCGAAGGGTTGTTGATGGATTTGGCATTGAATATGTGTAGAAGGTGAATTTAAGCGGATTATATCAGTGGAAAGCTCTGATTCTTCTAACCATTCATGACTTATTATAGAGGTTAGCTTCTTCGTAGTCTCTTTTAGGAAAGCCTTATCAGTAAGTTTTTCAAGTGATCATTTTTTATTTTGTGGTTTCCTAATTGTGTGATACTTCGAGGTATTACCAAATTCGGTAAAATATTCATCCTCAAAATCAAAGGTGTCTCCTAAGATTGAGGTTTCCCTCTCACTAGGAATTAAGGCTGAGGTTTGTTCATGATTAAGAATGGATATAGGCTCAGCTTCTAGATTTACTTCTAGTGGTTCTTGTGGTTTAGCTTCAGGAGTGGGAGTGATTTGAGATAAGTTTTGCAACATTTCCCTTGCCTTGGAGGCTAGGGTATGTAGGAATGATACGTTTGAAGCTAAGTTAAGGTAATTAGAAGTTTTTCTATTCGGACCATTATAAAAGTGTTGAAGTAAGACATGGTCTGGAATAGATAAGGCTGGACCAGAGCAGACAAGATTATCGAATCTTTCCCAGGCTGCAATTAGAGACTCATCATCTTCTTGGATGAAGGACAAAATCCCTAAGCGAAGACAAATAATTTTGGAGACAGGGAAGTATTCTAAGCAAAAGCTAGAGCAGAGTTCTTTCCAATCCCCATTTTTACTTGGTGCAGTTTGAAGGTACCATGTTTTGGCTTTTTCCTCTAAAGAGAATGGAAAAAGTTTCCATCTAAGGGTTTCGTCAGACATGCCTGCGATGTGTAGGCACGCACAGGTTTGTTCAAGCTCATTTAAATGAATGTGTGGGTTTTCATCTACTAAGCCAGAAAAAGTTTGATTCTTAACCATTTCTATCAAGCATGGGTGTAGCTCGTAGTTGTCTGAAAGGATAGGCTTAGCAGATTTGGGCAACTCTAAGTCTATGACAGTGCGATAGGTATACTGGTTCAGAGGAATGGAATCTGTGGAGCTAGTGGTTGGCTCTGAGAAATCCATTGTGAAAAGAAAAAAGAATAAAAGATATAAGAGATAAAAGATAAAGGCAAGGTATAGAAGATAAAAGGTAAAGTATAATACAAGGTTATACTTAAGACTTAAAGTGATCTACCATTCCCCGGCAATGGCGCCAGAAATACTTGTTGGTATAAATTAACGCACACTCTACTTTATCCGCAAGCGCACAGATAAAATCTACCGAGGTAGCACTTCACCGGAGTAACCCAGTTTTAATATCGAACCCAAAGGAACGGATAGTGTTAAGTCTCAAAGAATATAACCCCTGAGTAGCTAACAAGGACGGAGAAGCTAAAAGCATAGAGGGGATCACTAAGGTTATCTAAATCCAACTTAAGAGTGATATGTTTATATTATTCTTAGTGGGGAAATTGCCATAAAAGGTCACAAACAGAGTATGATTCTTTTATGCAAATGTATAATCCTACCGAGCCTACACACGGGTAAGTGGACTATAGAAGAATCAACAAGGCTATAAGAGTCACCCTTGCTAACAACCACTACTACCGGCGTTATAGGAGGCAATTTTGAGCTATCAAGTCTAAGCACCACGCTTACACTATCCAACTACTCTAACTCTAGAGCGACTAGAATTAAAGTACTCAAAAGAGAGTCATAAACCTTAAGAATAATAAGAACAATAGCTCAAACTTAAATATAGACGTTGATTACCGAAACAATCGTTGAAGCAAGTTGACGAAGAACTTGAATCCACAGGTACAAGATGAAGAAGTTGATCCGACAGGCCGGAGCTCCTTCTTGATCTCTTCCTCTCTCTCTCTCTTCTAGTTCCTGTATAAGACTAGGTTCTAATCCTATAGAGGGGTATCTAATCTTCTACTTGAAAGCTGACTTCTGAAGTCTCTTCTAGGGTTTCTAATTGAAGCGTAGTCTTCTGAAGAGGGACCTTCTGTCTGGCCTGGGGCTCGGGGGCCTGTTTATATAGCCCTGAGGGATCAACCGTGACCGGTCGATCAAACCGACTTCACGTAGGGCTGAGATTGGTCCACAAAGGCGGTGGAAGAAGATTCCAGAAGGGGGAGGCCGGCGGCACCCTGGGGGGACCGATCGGTGGGCCTACCAGACCGGTCGGTCCCACCTAGAGGTGGCTCGGGGTGCCCCGCCTCGCGGTGTCTTCAGGTGTTCTCTAGAGTCTTCTGGAAGGTTCCTGACTTGACGAATGCATTATCTCCCGTCGGTTTCCTTCTAGGGGAAGCAATCGAGGGTTGTTTCCCAGTTTAATCCCTGCAGATTCACAATTCACCAAAACTCGTAGAATTCATTAGTTTTAATCCCTATAATAAGAGTTAATTAGTGTCAAAACTTGTGTTGTGCATGTGTCGAGCACGGATAAAGTGATCGAAGGCAAGGTGAAGGTCAAGTAGAGACGTGTCGTGCCGATGGACCGGGAGCGGTGAAGGATGGGCGTGCCGTGCGGCGGACGTGCCATGCCGATGAACCCAGAGCGGTGAAGGGCGAACGTGAGGCTTGGACTGAGGGACCAGTGGCCTGAGGATCAGCTGTGGTGGCTGACAGCCTGGGACAGTGACGAGTGGAGACTTGCAGGGCAAGGTGTTGCTCGGGTCGAAGACCTGAGGACACGTGTCGGTGGACGGGGTGCACGGGCGGTGCATCCCCTCTACGGCATCGGTTGATGGTTGAGCCACAGAAAAACCATCGGGTGGATGGTTTCCAGGTTTGGGCCACAAAACCTGGGAGCTGCGGGTTTGCCGAGTTTGGGCCACAAAACTCGGGCTGAGGGCAGTTTCCAGGTTTGGGCCTCAAAGCCTGGGCGCTGGCGGGTTTCTGAGTTTGGGCCACAAAACTCAGGCGATGGACGACGGGTTTCCCGTTTTCGGCCTCAAAACCGAGGGTTGGTCGTGAAGACAGGTTTCCCGGTTTTGGCCTCAAAACCGGGGGCGAGGTCCGTGAAAAGGACAAGTAGAGCGGTGGCGACACGTGGCGGCAATCGGTGAGGTCGCGTCGAGGCGAAGCTACCAGATTGTGCGGGCATGGCCGTCGGATCACCATCTACTTCGAGTTGGTCCAGAATAACCTTAGGGTTTAGCTGGTTCGCTCTGTAATTAGTAGGGGTAGAGTGGGAACTAGGATTAGGATAAGTAGGGGGAGACACCCACCTCCCAAACTATCTCAGCCATTGCTATTTTCATTCTAGGGTTTCCTCTCTCTCATTCCCTGCTGTAGCTAACTGAGATCCGCAGAGAAGACAATCATACCTCTGTGTTCATGAGATTTTGAGGAAGTGAGACCGTAATCTCACTATTGTAGCGTGTGGTAGCCACACGGTTGCAAATTCGTGGTTTGAATTCGCGTTTTGAATTTGTTCTTCGCGTTCTTCGTTTCTCCATGATTTTCCCATCACTCGATCTCCCTCTACGTTGCGTCTTTTTCGAATCCACTTGAACCAACTTGTTCTTTGATGTGAGGAGATCATTTCTACCGAAGGAATTCATCTAACTCCTCACGAACAAGTAGATCGGGTCGATTCATGTTTCGTGGCGTTTTTTTGGTTCATACACCTTCTCCTTTGATTTCCCATTGATTGAGTTGATTTGAGCGGATGATGTCTTGGGGATAGTCTCCCAACTACCTCGTCATCATCTTCTCCAAGTTTGGGATCAAGGGATTTTGATTTGAATCGGATTTGGGAAGATTTGGGTGAAGGGCGACCGAAATCGCCCTCTCTGCAGGGTCGCGGACAGTCCGCGTATCGGTTCTCAGCCTGTTCAGTGGCTGCGTGTCTCGGTGAACAGTGCCGAAATTTGACCGGCGGACAGTCCGCCGTTGTGATCCGCGGACAGTCCGGGATCACCCAGGGAGGTTTCAGCAACACTGCGTTTTAGGGATTTTCACCGGCGGACAGTCCGCCATCCCCTTGCAGACAGTCCGCAGTTGAGCCGGACAGTCCAGGACCGTACCCGCGGACAGTCCGTGAACTCGCAGACTTGTCTTTTTCAGTGCGTTTGCTCTCCCGGCTTTTCCGCTCGGTTTTCAGACTTCTCGTTTGGACCTTGAGTGAACCAAGAAACCTCTCTAGGTATCTTTGCTACTTGTTAGCATAGGTATTTGGAGATTTCTCGACGTACCCTTCCATCTACGTTTGAGGGTCAGTTTTTGGGGTTGAACTTGAGCCGAAGCTGTTGGTGTTTGGTTCGCTCTTGCTTGGTGGTGCCTTGCTGTGATCCTAGGGATCATCCACCCTCTTCCAAGGGTCGTGGGCATCACGTTTTAGTCGAAGTTTTTGGGGGTTGATTTTTGAGACAAAGGCCAAAGTTTCGAGAGAAATTTTTAGGCTCCCATTCACCCCCCTCTGGTAGCCTTGCTTTTGCATTCTCGGTCCTTCAGTGTTTCGCAACATGTTCGGCGTCAGGATGACAAGACTTCCGCACCCCGGCTTTCGTAACCGCAGGCATGCCCAAAACATCCTCGTCAAAAAACGTGGCCACGGCAGCCTTACGAGAACCCATGCAGGTCGGCGCTGACGAACCTTGGAAACACGAAAATAAGGGTGTCAAAATCGACACAAAAAATGAAAGCATGCCACCAAAAAACATAATAAGAACGAAAGCAGAAAGCTAAGAGCTTGTCTAAAAAAGCACCAAAGCAACCTAGAAACGACCCAAAAGGCGAAAGCTATTTGTTCTACCTCAGCACAATCCGAGGGACAAGCCTCAGGAATCGATCGCGAGGGTTTTCCGCGACCCCGGTTCACGGGCTTCGCGGTCAACCGGCTTTTTCGAACGTCTTCAGGCTCAGAAGACTTGCATTTTCCTTCAACCTTTGCGCGCCCGCGCTCGGACTTCGTTTCTTTCCCTTTCGCGCGAGTACTGCCCTTGTCATCGTTCGAGGGAAGTGGGCGTTCTCCGTACGAAACACCCATTGCGTCGAAAGCACGATTCAGTCATCTGCGACCCCCAACAGAGTTAAGTTTAAACTCGCTCTCCTTCGTCAAGTAAGGGTCGCATATCTTGTTCGCTTCCGTCTCGATATGATGAACATAAGAGTTGTCGTCGGGGAAGTTCGCAGGCCGTTCGATTAGAAGCGTCGGCCCGCGGTACCCGTTTTTGTGGGACAGAGTCCCTGGGTACTCCGCAAGGAAGGGCAAAGACCCAGTCCAACTAGGACTCCCCGTATGTAATCCTAGTAGTATTGCTACCTTATAATCCTACTAGGACTCCTAAGATGTAACCGACTAGGACTCTAGCCTCCTGGACTATATAAAGAGAGGCAGAGCTCCCTAGATCGGGACATAAGCCAGAGACAGGGGTCATGGTACACAACCAGACACCCATAAGCGCAGGGCGCAATACTATTCTCCCAAACTGGATGTAATGATGCTATTCAGCAGACCGAACCAGTATAAATCATTGTCTCTGCGTTTACCATCGAGTTCTGCATACGTCGATCCCCACCGAACAAATCGTCTGAGATCCCTCAAGACGAGTTGCCGGTTAACAAACACCGACAGCTGGCACGCCAGGTAAGGGAATTTTCGGCGCAATTGTGATCCAGAGATCGACGGACCATCAGACCCTCAGCGAGGGCTCACTGCCGTTCTCGTCGGCTCTCGGTGACAGTCTGCGGCAGCCTTCGTCAACAACTCACCGATGCACTCATCAACTTGTTGTCGTGATCTCAGATCGATCTATTAGATCGTGCTCCTGAGACATCGATGCAATCTACACCAACGTGGACTATTCGTCCAAATCGGAACCAGCAAGGCCACGAGGGCCATCAGCACATCTGAATTCTACTCCGACTCTGATGGAGCCAGCTTCAACTCCGACTGGCCGAGTCCGACTGCTACTATGTTGACTCCAACTCAAAGATCGTGCAAAGCTATTGAGATTTGTATATATACATCCATACATATATCAGGCATGCACGACACAGAGCAAACGAAGCAAGGCCACCAAAAAAAGAGTCCGTACAAGCTAATTACAACAGCCATGCAATGCAAAGTGACCATGGTTTTCACGTTCACTTGAGGCGGACTCATATAGACCTGCTGCATCTCATCCGTAACCCGACTCCAATATCGGCGGGGACTCAGATCACACGAAAAGCAGCAAGCGGTCTAACTACATCACGCTATTCAAGTTGAAGGCAAGTTGTCTGGGCTGAAAGCGAGCTGCAAGCAAATTATCCAAGATGCAAGAAGCCGAGCCACGGGCAGACTCCACGTGTACTTCCGACTACCCGGACTCGACCGACTACTCCACTCGGATTCAACGTATTAGTCGGGAACGAGATCCAGATGATCAAGAATTACTCGACAACAACCCGGCTCGATCAAGAATCTGCTGAGGAGCTGTTCCGACTAATCGACTTCATCAACAACCAACTACTCGTATATCTATTGACGCTCACTAATGCTCATAATTAACCATCAACTATTGCATGAAATGACACTAAATGAATTACAAAGCATAGTTATAGGGTTTGAAACTAACAAGTTCCATGAGTTTTGGTGCTCCCACTTGTTTTGTAGGACATCAATATTTGACCATATAAAAGTATCT